>JAPYZH010000104.1:0-237958 GCA_030523085.1 Meteorus colon | reverse complement strand
AAGTGGTGGAGGAAGTCCAAGCACTGGCAATCAACCAAGCAGCCCAGGATTTCCAAGCACTGGCAGTCAACCAAGCAGCCCAGGATTTCCAAGTACTGGCGGACAAATCGGTGGTGGAGGAAGTCCAAGTACTGGCAGTCAACCAAGTAGTCCTGGATTCCCAAGTACTGGAGGACAAATTTCCGGTGGTGGGAGTCCAAGTACTGGTGAGCAAAATACTCCAGGAAATTTTCCAAGTAGTGGTACCGGTGGAAGTACACCACAACAACCAGGTGGTACACCAAGTGGGAGTGGAACAACTGGGCCTATGAATCCAAACCCGAGCGATAATCAAACTGGCAGTGGATCAAGTCCAGCAAGTGGCAGCCCAGCCGGAACTACTCCTGGTGTAACTCCAGGTAGCGATGGAGGTAGCCCATCAGATACTGTACCGCTTTGTCCTTGTGGTCCATCAAATAGTCCACCACAGTCTCTGAAAGATTTGGAGCCACAGGTTATAGATATTTTATCCAACTTACATTACCCTTCGCATCACTCTCCACTACGAATGCCATATGGGCAGGATAAACATTCTTCGTTATGGTCTCGACTCACCAAAGAACAACTGGCAATAATGGGATTAGCCACGAATCTTACACCACACTCTGGACGACGTGATTTGTTATCGAGAGCACTTGGCTGTATGCAAGGTGGTGCAGATTTCATGGTTTGCACAAAAGAAGTCATTTGGCCATATCTCGGTCTTTACTTCAATAATATCCCTGAATTTCCTAATGAACAGTCGAAATTATACTCACCTAAGAGACATGCGACATCATCATATCATCATTTAATTTCCCAGGGCCATGCACCACACGCTCGGTTAAGTACTCAATCATTCGTAACGCATCCATTTCAAGTGAATCAAGCAGGCTTAGTCAGTTTATTCGCACAACCTAATATCCAAATTGAAGCAAGAACTCCATCGCAATCAAGCATCTCAGCGAAAGCAAATGATGAGCCACTCATTTCAGTCACTGGAACTAGATTCGTACCAATATTTTCCGATCAACCAACTGCTGTTATTTTGGATATCTTGAATACTGTTTCTAAATCTACAACGCAGGAACAGAAAGAAGGTTACACTAGCAGGACTCCAGAATTTTTGGCACTATTAAATTCAACATTGAGTGAACAACAAGAGAATATAATGAAACTTGCGGAAAACTTATTGCCTGAATCAATTCGCGCAGTAATGTTTGATGAAATGTTTGCATGTCTTCGTGCTGATAATGATTTCATGTCTTGCACTCGCGATGTTATCTGGCCGAAATTGTCAGAGTATTTCCCACGACTCCCAAATTTTCCCAATTTTCAACAATTGAGAAACATCGATAGGAGTTCAGAAAATCTTCAACCATTGACCGAAGATTCTGCAACAATTTCGGAGACAGATGTCAAGACTGGTCATCACGGTGAAGCAATGGTCACTATTACCGATACGCGATTTGTTCCAATTTACAATGATCATCCAGAAGAAGTGATATTGAAACTTCTTACAAACTTACAACTGTCTTCAGCCGGTCAACAAACTGAACCAGCAACATATATCGTTCAATCACCACCATTCGCTACTGCATTCACAAATCAACAAAGCAAAATCCTTTCGGTAGCGGAAAATTTAGTTCCCGGTTCATTCCGTGTGGCATTACTTGAACGGATGAATGACTGTGTGCGTGCAAATAATTTCTTGGATTGCACAAGGGACGTTGTTTGGCCAGCAGTTGGTCAATTTTTCCCAAGACTTTCAACCTATCCCAATTTTGGTGGTCTCCCAAGTATTTCTGAAGGAATACCTCAACAACCCACATTACTTCCACCCCATCCCGAATCCCATGACTTCCCTCGTATCATAGCTCCGGCAGAGAATCAAATCCATCAAATTCACCAGACGCCAAGTTATGCAACACAGTTTTCCGCTGCATCTGATCTTTCACCATTGGGACAGATACAGCTTTCATCGCATGCTCAACCTTTCCGGGCTTTTCAAGCATCACCTGTACAACCACACAGCGCAATATACCCAGGAATACCTTCGTCAGTAGGTGAACGATCTCTAGCATTCAATTTAGCTTGACAACAATATTTGTTCTAGATCATTCAAACACTTATTATTTGTTTTTTAGGGACACCAACAGTGGTACCAGGATTTCCAGGCCAACCAACCGAGATACTCATAGACATATCAAGAGAACGTATACCCGAGGCTCATAATTTACACACAGTGAGAATGCGAAGGAGCACCATAGAATTAATCGAGAATGAAACAAAATCTCACATCAATGACAATGCACTCAATTCATTAAATCAGTTAAATGAATCGAATGCAGCTTTGAATTTGACGGAACCCGATGTTATGCAACTTCTTGTTAATGCAACAAAAACAAAGTCAAGTAGTGAAACAGAGAAATCAGAATCGACATTGTCAGCATCATTAAATTCAACTGCCATCGAATCATTAACACCTGATCAAATTCAAATCTTGAAGATGGTGGAGAAAGTAGGTATACAAAATGCCAAAGGAATTATCTCTCAAGTAATTCAATGTGTTACTGGTCTCAGCTTCATCAGATGTGTTGGAATTTTTGTATTGCCTCTATTAACGAGCGCTTTGCCGACATTCAGTTTGCCTTTTGGACGATCAGAATATAAAGCCAATGTCGGTGGACTTTTCAATCAAAAGTCCATGGATGTTGTCGAAAAAGAATTGTTGCAGGAAAAAGAATCAGTAGAGAATATTTTAGTTGATTGGTATAAACATCTCACAGAAGGAAAATATACAGCGAATTATGGATTTTTGAAATTTGAGGGATATGGAAATGGCGAGATTGGTGTTAAATTCAATGGATTCAGGAGTGCACGAGGTTTAAAAATAAAAGATAATAAAAATCTTCCAAGCATATTAACAATTATCAGCGATATAATGGAAGATGTTTTGGATACAAAACCTGAACAAAGTAGACCGAAGAAAGAAAAAAAATCAAAGAGTTTTCAATTTTCATCGGATCAAGTTTCCCAAGGATCCGAAGAGTCTCGACAACGTAGCGGTGATGACGAAATTATTAAGATGTTCCTCGAAAAATTCAAGCCAAATAATACAGCTGGATACGGCGAAGATGAGAATAGATATTTAACTGTTGATGATGCTTATCGTGCGTTTGAGGTTCTATTCGGTACAAAAATGCGTGCAAGATTTATCAATGAACTAGAGAGCTTTTATGGGACGAGCAACGAGAATGGGGTAAATGAACCCCATGAAGAAGTGAAGGTTGTGCCATTGGACGGTGATGAAAATAAATTTAATTATATTGACCGAAAGGAGGAAAAGCAGAAACATCATAATCATCATCGTAACAGGATTGAGAATGTTGATAGCAAAAAAGGTGAAGTGGCACTAGTTTTTCAGTTGCCTCGTCTCCATGAGAACGTTGAAATTGCTGAGAAGATAACAAGCTCAATTGCTAGCTTGTCGCGACACATGAAGAATAATATGCAGCAGATGATGCCGGGAATTGGTTTTGTCGTCACAATTTTTTTGCAAATGGCATTGGCTCATGCTCGTGCTGCCGCATCAGTTGCTAGCTTGATAAGTAACATGGCATTGGGGTCCGCAGTGTTGACACTCATGCGTCAAAGTTTTTATCCACCAACGACTGAATCTAAAATAAAACATGTCTACGTAAATGAACCAACTTCTAATCCGGCCTTAAGTTGGGCGCATTAATTTTCTACATTTAGAAATATTTCAAGACTGCACTTTGACTGATCAATTATATTTTATATTATCGGGAATGAAATAATTCGCATGGGCTCACACACCAATTTAATATTTAATTGCACCACATAATATGGGATTTAAAAATGGTGTTGGGTAATTATTATTTTACATTTTGTGATCTTCAATTGATTGAATGCTCAATTAATTATAATATGCGAATGTTGTTGAATATATTCAGCAATTATATTTCTGTCCAAGGGTCATGAATACTATGTCATTTCATTATCAACTTTAATCATTGTCATATACATTTTATAATTCGTATTCATTTCCTGACAAATAAATAAATACGAAATGTAAATTGAAAAAAGTTCCTTCATTCCTTTTTCGAATTGATTGCTCTGTAAAACCTATTATCGATAGGTTCAAGGTCTTCGAACATACCCATCAGTTTATTCTTAGCTCAAGGACAAGGTCAATATAGCAATTCTTCATTTATTTACTTACTCTTATTTCAGTCTCACGTGCTGTCCATAACAATTTACTGATGCAGAGAAAAAATAATAAAGTGATCTTTAAGATTGCAATAAGATAATATGCAACCAAGCATTAAATTGCAGTGATAACTTGCAACTATTTCACTACCATATAATCCTACCCATAACTGATGATACACAAAAAAAACAGTGAAAATCATCTCGTCAACATCGTCTGCAGTTGAAGAAGTGATCGTTGGTACCAACGAACAGCCAAGAACTTAGCTACCGATTTTTCCACCTGTATACCATGAGGAATATACTTTTACCAAGTTCGATACAGTCAACCATCTACTTCATTGCATAATTGGACAATGACATACCGGATAAAATTGTTCGTGCATTCACTTTCACCGAAGACCACGAAATACATGATCGGTTCATACCATACAATGAATATAAATACCATAATCTTAATTCTTCCTCAGTTCATTACGTATTTTATCATTGATATTATTATCAATCAATGAAATACTGTGAAAGCGTGAAAGCCAACATGCAGCAATGGTGAGGTAGATTATAAGAATCGAATAAGTGGGCACATATTTACCGGTGCAGACCCATGAAACAACCAGCCTTTCTCTTTGACGATATGGCTTTCAACGTTTGTGCTCAGTTCTCGGATTCACTTCACTCAGGAACGATCATAATGTATTAATCACAGTGTCATTCAATTATTTCTTATTGTTATTTTTTTTCCTCATCATCGTAACACGTGTGGAGTTATTCTAATAATGCGACAACGTTTCATCACATGATTGTGAATTCTTCATCGTATCATTGAACATCCAATGATTCCAATGTGAAATTTAATTGAAACATCAATAAAGGTAAGTTATTGGTAAAAGTGAAAAAAAATTCGTCCTTGGTAATTTTTTTCCCTGTTTATTTGTCCTGACATCAGTATAAATTATTTTGAACAGTCCAATTATTAATAACAAACAAAATTTAATTTCCTCAGTGGGATATTTGACCTTTTCGGAATTATTCAAATATTAAACTACTCATCGATGACAAGTCACGGAACCATATTTGAATACAAAACCCTCTGGGTCTATAAACTATTCATGATAATATTCTCTTGCACGCGCTTGAGTTAGAAGTGAATGTACGATCGAGGGTTTCGAGTTTAAAGTACATGCGTCAAATTGACAGCAGGTAAATGTGGCGCGAGTGAGCGGTGACTTTAATGTGTGAACGAGAGTTGTCAATATTATATTTTCTACCAATATAACATTTCCCACACGTTTGTATAGAAATTCGATATACTAAATTCACGCTCAGGTATTTCAGTAAATGCATGAATCAGGAAAATTTTTATATGAACAATGCCCTCTCAAGGCCAACCGGTGTCCAGTCACGAAACACTAACACACAAAGGAGCAGGATATAAATAAAATAGACATAAAAAATAATAAAGAAATATAAACCAGCCAGTTTGGATTCACTAGTGTACCTACATTCCATGAGAAAATTTGTCACGATGTTAATTGCTGCACTCATTTCCTCCTAATTACTGAATATAAATAATAATGCGAAAGTAGACCAGAAACTAGGATACCTCAATATTTTTTTTTTCTTCACATACGATTAATTGTTAAACAGAGCGTATAATTGTCCTTTACAATCAACAATAAAATTAATGTACAAATTCATTTACATGAAATAAGCGTAGCTGTCTGCACGATTAATTTCTTTTCCTTTTTTTTATTATTTTCTTCGTCTACCGTTCCTTTAGCAGTCATGAAGAAATTAATATTATATGGTATATATTTATGGACAATTATTCAACCATGCATAACAGCTAACACGCTGCGTTAGTGTTTATATATATTTATATATTTTATATATGTTCACCTACAATTACTCGTGTGGTCATTGCGTAAAATGTAAAACGCCCCATAGAAAACTTGAATGCGAAAGCAAATCTACACTTGACGAACAAAAGAAAAAATTATGAACAATATAAGTTGCTATTATTTTTTATTCTAGCGTGAATCACGTACTTAGATATGATAAATATCTGTAAGAAAAAAATAACCGTATGACCTTATTGTATTCATCAGATATTATAGAAAAAGTATTTATATAAATATATGACGTTATCTTTTGAGGTGATTGCCATGAATAATTCTTTTTTTTTGTGTTTAGAAAGATGTTTTACGTCCCACTGGTTGTTCTTGGACTTGTCTTGCCCATTTTGGGTGGTTACATCCCACCAGGGCCACGTTACAATTGTCCAAAAGACGCAAGCAATATTTTTCCATGCAAATGCATCAGAGGAAGTGATGTGGGACTTTATATACGATGTGAAAATACTAATTTGGCGAGTTTAAGTTTGGCTTTTATTAATTTAGCCAATGAAAATGCACCGGTTGAAGAATTGACTATTTATAAATGTGCAATAGGTGAGTTTATATTTTTAGTTTGCTGATTAATGTCAATTATTTGATTACATTGGATTGATTAATTGTCTTTATTTTTTTCTTTTTTAGCAAGATTATATGGACCGGCATTGTACCGGTTGGATGTTCGCATTCTGCGTCTTATCGATACACCAATTAAATCTATTGAGGAACACACATTTCTTGGAGTAAATCGAACTCTACAAGAGCTCCGTATTTATCGGAGTGAGCTAGAAACATTTCCACGTGAAGCACTGCAAATATTAGGGAATTTATCAGTGTTAATAATTTCGGGCCAAAAATTAACAGCGTTGGCTGGAAATATTTTTGCTGGCAGCATGGCAGCAGGAAAACTTGAGAAATTAGAAATCAGTAATGGGACATTGTCATCATTGTTGACTGATACATTAACACCATTGAAAAAATTGAAATCATTGGATTTACATGGAAATAAAATTGTTGAGTTGAAGCGAAATCAATTCAAAGGATTGCGTGATACGGAATATTTAGATCTGTCAAGTAATTTAGTTAGCAAGTTGGATCCATCGCATCTGGCGGATTTAACGAAAATGGGATGGTGCAATTTATCACGTAATGCTATTGGTGAATTGAAGAGAGGAACTTTTGCAAGAAATACAGTTCTGAAAGTTCTCAATCTTAGTCACAATAAAATACGAAAACTTGATTCAAATACTTTTCGAGGTATGAGATTTTTACGAAGATTGTTACTGAGTGACAATGAAATCAATGACGTTGGCCGTGGAACATTTGGATCGATTACCAGAATTGGTACAATTGATTTGGCTCGTAATATGATAAAGAAAATAGATTATCAAATGTTCAATCAATTACAGTACGCAGAACTGTTGGATGTATCAGGGAATCAAGTGACAATTATTGAAAAATTAGCATTTAAAGATTTATTTCTTGCTCAAATAAATGTTTCACACAATCAAATATCAAAAATTGAAGCTGGAGCATTTGAGAATTGTGCTAATATCACGATATTGGATATGAGTTATAATAAAATAGATAATATATCCAAGTTTGCATTTGATAGCACGACTTATGCAACAGAACTGCAGTTGAGCTATAACTTACTCACTGCATTGAACCAGGTTAGCTGAATTACCATTTATTATCGTATATATGATATGTGATATAAGATTAATCCGGTTTATGAATTTTTCTGGATTCATTCTCTTTATCCTTCTCGTTCTCTTCAGGTACCGCTCCACAACATGACCGGTCTGAAAGTGCTCAATGTATCGCACAATAATATCCATTCAGTGCCACGACAAACTTTTCCCAAATTATATGAACTACATACAATTGATTTATCATATAATAATCTATCAGAAATACATAATTCAATATTTCAAACGTTATTCAGTTTGAGATCATTGAATCTGTCGCATAATTCAATGGAAAAAATACGTCCATCAACATTTGGATCATTGCCAACATTATTAGAATTGGATTTGAGTCATAATAAATTGAATGACGTTGCGAAAGGAAGTTTAGCAAGACTCGCCAGTTGTCGAATGTTGACTGTGAAAAATAATTATTTGAAGAAAATATTTCAATTGCCAATATCACTTGGAGATCTTGACTTTTCTGAAAATGAACTGGAAGAAATTCCAACGATTGACGTCTGGCCGCCAATGAATTCTTTGCTGTCATTAGATATGTCGAAAAATCGTCTGAATGACAATCTTCAACATGGAAGTTTCACTGGTCTTCTAACACTTCGTATTTTACATCTTGAATCAAATAATATGACCATGGCGCCTTGGGCTGCGTTGAGTTCATTATCAAGCCTTCAATATCTATACATGCAGGACAATAAACTCACGAGATTAGATAAAGCAGCATTTGGTACGTTGCCAATTGTTTTCGAATTAAATTTAGCTGGTAATCAAATTCGATATGTCAATCCACGAGCATTTGAGGGTTTACTTCAACTATTGACACTGAATTTGACCAATAATAACATAAGTCATATTCCCAATGGAGCATTCCAGGGTTTAGTATCTTTGAGAACATTAGATTTGTCTCACAATAAATTAGAAAAACTGGACAACAAAACTCATGGATTGTTGGACGATTGTCTGTCACTTGAACGAGTCAATCTCAGTCACAATAAATTTTCATTCATCACGAGGAAAATGTTCCCAAGCGATCCTTGGATACCGTATAAACTTAAAGAAGTTGATCTTTCATACAACACAATGCCGGTTGTTACATTTGATTTAACAATAGGAGCAAAAAAAGTTGTTCACATGAATTTAAGTCACAATAATATTAATGAAATACGCAAACATGTCATTGGAAACTTGACATCATTACAAACTCTCGACTTGTCTTACAATGATCTTAGCGATATTGCTGAAGACAAAGTGTTTGATCCACCAGAAAATCTTACGAATCTTTATCTCAGTCATAATCATTTCACACACGTGCCAATGAATAAAATAATTCCAATGCCATCACTGAGAATTTTGGATTTGGAGTACAATCAATTTGGCAGTTTCGACGAAAATTTCATGAAAATTATCAATAATGGAACGACATTACGACTTCGTGGGAATCCGGTTAATTGTGATTGCTATTTAAGACCAGTCAGAAGATGGTTATCAACTCTAACTGAAGTACCAAGTGAATGGCAAGGTTTCACCTGTGCCAGTCCTAATTACATAGCTGGGAAATGGCTGGCAACAGTTTCTGAAGAACTAATGACGTGTCATGTCAGGGAGATTCAATCCAACGCAGAATTCGATGTTACACCTGATATAAAATTCCGCGATATTGATTTGTAAGTTAACAAATACTGAAATATCATCATACGACAATTCAGAATCCATTAAATTGAACAAAACAAATTTTTTTCTCAGCGACGAAGAAGACAATTCGTGGAAAGCAACTTGGTATGTAACATCACGAGGAGACATAGGCGATTTTTATATCGTTGTGCGTGAACTGGGCAGTAGTCAAGCAGTGATAGAGAAAGATGTTGTCTATCGTGAAAGATCATTCAAAATCCGTGATTTACCAGAATCATCAGGGAAATACGAGCTCTGTGTTCTGGCACGAGATTCTATTGGCAATGTGAAACACTTTAGAAATTCCCAGTGTCAAGTATTAAATAAATCGCCTATTGTATATGTAAAATCCTTCGCTGTGAGTTCCAGTAATGTAAGTATACTTCTCCTCACTATCCTCTCAATCGCTGTGATGTAAATAAAAATAATCTATAGCCATTATAAAAAAAAAAGGCACTTGTTAAATGTGTTCGTAAATATATATTTAGACGTTGTGTGATCTCGAGAGTAATTATTTATATTTTTTTATCATTAAAAACATTCATCAACTAAATCCTTTTATTACTCAATCGCAAAAAATTTCTACATCATGTATATTATTTAGATATTAAATATAATAAATTATACAAAGTAGAGAATCATTCCTAGTTAGGATGATGCTATCTTTCACAACGTAAATATTGTTTTTAATAACAAAGGCATACAAGGTCTCACAGACATACATCTTCACATGCACAAACACACTCGATACTAATTTGGCCACGCCATGTCCTCATACGCTCTTTTATTATTTAGTATCTTGAGACTTTTTAAAAATTCTCAAGGAAGTAAATGCCACATATATAGTGAAGCGAGCCGTGGAAACATAGCTACAAAGTGAGATCGTTTCATTATTCCCGGAAAGTTGATAATTAGTATCTGTAAGTAGCAAAAGCGAAGGAAAGAGAGAGCGAGAAAAAAACCAGGAGTCTTAATGAGGAAGGATTATCATAGAACGAGGGAATACTACGATATGATCCTGAATAATAAAATTGCACTTAGCACAGTTGCACTAATTCCCTATGTTTGTTGTTCAATATTCTCTTGATGATTAAGTGTTTCACCTGTTGCCAACCATTTTTTTTTCTTCATTACAAATTATTCAAAATTGAAAATATTAATACAATAAATAAGTGTATGAAATGCAAACTCATTGAGTCCATTAGCACTAACGGATTTATCGTTCACATTGTATAAAAGACCAATCTATTCATACGTCAAATGACAAATTGCAAAGACGAATAGAGATAGTATCGTACATAGTTGCCAGCATGCAATGATTCTTCGTGAGATAGAGGAAATGTGTATGTGTATAAATGTGTAATTGTATGTGAATGTGTATGTATAGTAGCTACCTGACGCGAAGCCACACGAGTTTGCGATGTAGAGACCCATAAATGGCACTCTACGCCCACGTGCGCATCACACAGTGTCAAATGCAAAGCAACATGATGACTCGATCAATTTGTGAGAGAATAGATGATGGGATTTTTGATACAAAGGAATTAAGTACAAGAATATCATTCTTTATTTTTCATTATTTTTTTTTCATTAGTTTTTTAGATCATGATGTCATGTTTAATTCAATTTTTATTCGTCATGTTCACTTTGAAGTATTTTAAAATGATTCATGATGATTTCGTCTCGAGTTCATTACTAACTATTGTGAACTTATTGTGAACTTATTTTGCAAGTAATGTTTAATGTAAAAAAAAGATCTTTTTCGGTAAAATAGTTCGGGTGATTATCATGAAATCAGGTTTACAATTAATAGAAAAAAATTCATGAATGTGACAGTGTGAAAGAATAATATAGAATTGAGTTGAGAATTCCCAAGAATGACATAATCATATCAGGAATCTAAAAACATAGAGAAACTGACCTCATTCCCATTATCAATGACCCTAATAATTCCACGCCAAGTTTCTAACAGCCTGTTCTTCAAAGAAATATTATTCTTTCACATTTCAATGTGTGTAGATGACCCAACTAGAATCATTTCAACATTTCCCAAACCAATATCATCATCAAAGCTAAATGAGAGTAAACATTAAATCAACTTCACACGTTTCATCACCAACAACAAATAAAATCACGATAAAGATTTTAATTATCTCATTTTACATAGCTAATAAAATTGAAATGATTATCATCATATACATCACTATGAAAGCCTTTTTGAAGTTGTCAAGTTGATTTAATTCACCTCTAATTTCTTCATTCTCAATAGAAAGAAAAATTTAAAGTTCCAAAGAATTGAATAGTCCTATAGTTATTGACATCCCTATTTTTCTTTCATATGTCTCGAGTCAACGTCAACTCCCCCCCCGCGATCAAGTGTATGTGTGTCCAATCGGGGGACTAGTCGCGTATGGAGTGCCTGGGCCCCTCTTACTTAGCAGCGAGGCCCACTCAGTCAGTGTCTCTCGTAGCTTCGAAGAGTGAGCAATTCTTATATATAAATACATAAAATAATTTTCTCTTCACTCCTGACGCTACTCTCGCGAGAGAGAATACACTCGCGTGACTCTTTACCATCACACCACCCCCGCCACGTCCTCGTTCACTCATTCCTCACACTGGGACTTATATCTGTGGCCTCAGTCCCAAGGAAAAGTTCATGCGCGCGCACATTCTGTGAATAGTGTGACGGACAGTGACGAGGAAAATCCAACAAACTTTTCCAGTTTGTAGATTGACTGTATGTGTGTGTGTGTGTTGTGTCATTGGTGTGTTTACTTTCACGCATAAATGAGACTTTAATCAAGAGGAAATTTCCCTTTTCTTTTACTCCAGTTTTAGTTGAGTTAATATAGGAAGGGTCCACAATTTAATATCATGGGTGTGAGATATTTTTGGAGCCTCACTGTGCTCATGACTTTCATTAGTGTTGCTCACGTTAGTGGTAAGTTTATTATTTATTCATTTATATTTCATTATGTCACGTGTGAATGTTTGATAAATTTTTTTATATTTGTAGATAAATAAACTGTCGAATTTTTATGAGAAGAATTAGAAATTCTTCATAAGATTTGAAAGTAAATTGTAAAGAAAGTGAAATTGGAGTGATGGATGTTAATAATTAATTATAAGTTGTAAAATATCAGATAAAATTGATTGCAATATATCAAATTTATTGCGTAACTTTGCATTTAATTTGAGTGTAGTTAAATTCGAATGTGTTATATTAATCATTAGGTTATTAATAATTCTAGTGTTGAGAAAACCAGTAATTTCTTTTCATTCTCTTTCAACATGTTGGAGAAAATAAAATGTATTGTTCTTGTATGGTGCAGCAGGTAGACAATAGATCCACATATCTTAGTACACATTATCAGTAAGGATGAAGTACCTCTATGATATTTCTGTATACACCTGATGCATATTATGATTTTATTGTTGTTTACTTTCGTGTATAAATGAGACTTGAGTGAGGTGAAAAAAATTACCCACTTATTTTTACTCTGGTTTATATTTAGTTGAAAATTAGAATTGAAGAAAAAAACCCTTAATTTTATATCGTGAGTGTCAGATATTCTCAAGGGCTTTATAGTAATCACTTCGTTACAAGTTTTATCCTCTTCAATGCTGAGTGTATTATTTACAAGTTAAATAACTTCATGTTGTCATGTTGATATGTTCAATTATCTTTTTTTTTTTGTCAGATAGATAAATTGTAGGCTGTCAAATCTTGTTAGGAATAAAATTCAGAATTGGTTATTCACATACCAGTTTAAAGGGAAATTATATTTTAATGTATTGTTAACAAACGTTATTGTCATTAATTATTTATGCATAAAAAAATCAAAACAAATGTACAATGAATTTAATTGTTTACATTGGAGTTAATTAAATGTGCATAAAATGTTGTTACAATGATTTGCAAATCATTAATAATTCTAAACGATTCTAAATTGGCAATGGTTTATATTTTTATTTTTTCTATCAAGTCAGAAGGGAAATGTAATCCATACCAACAGGTTTACAACAGATGCACGAACACACCCATGTAAATTTTTAGTAAAGGATGAAGAACCTTTACATTGTTTCTGCAAACACTTGATGCACATTATTATTTTATTTTTATTACTTTTCCTCTATTTATCATAATTGCTAAAGCAATTCCACGAATGAATTACATTACTCGGGATATTTAACGCCAGATATTTTCCCCCTTTTATTCTCTTGATTTTTTATACATAAAATTATATATTATAAACTAACTATATTACAACAACCGTAATTACATCCATGTCAAAAAAGTAAATGCGAAAAAGAAAAATGATACATAAAATAATAGTAGAAAAAAATAAAGTAGAAGTGGAGAAACAAATAAAAGTGGTTTCACTTCGTCTATTATATATCCATGGAAAGGAAACGTGAACGTGACGAGAGGGATGAGATGCGCAATTTTCCACGGTTGAAATTGCACACTCGCAAACATATTTTGCCCGAGTGGAATTCATGGCGTTCGAGTTATTTTAACGCGACGCAATTGATTCTCGAACGTGAAAGCGAGAGAGAGAATAATCGTGAACACGCACGCGTGGGAATATATCGTTAAAGGGATGAGATACGAAACATATTCGCATTTATATCCAAGAAAGGAATAAAATATAAATTGAAGTATTGAATAATACAAAATTCAATCGCAATATTTTTCATTAGTTAAAACTTAACACATACATATCACATGTACATTTGTACCTTTCGCAATTCCTTTCAGTAACCTCACACAAACACAACAATATCTTTCAATATAATCTAAAGACCATTATCACACAATTTTATTTTTGTTACATTAAAAAAAGTGTTGAGATTGCCATTCTCTTTGCCTCTCACATTTAATCTTTTCGCCTTTCTCTCTTCCTTTATATTGAATTTTTAATTGAACTCCGAGTAGGAATTGGTTGATTAATTAAAGAACAATTGGATAGAAGAATTTTAATTTGATTTTACAGGTAGTTTTTTTTAAGGGCAACCACTATCATCCTCATCATTCCTTGACTGCAAACTAATTAAATAATTTTTTTCCACATCATCCAACGTCAATATCACTTTTTATCTATCAACAAAAAAAATCCCCTTCAGTTTAACCCATCATATTCTCACCCAATTCTTCATATCACATAATTATTTCCCTCCACAAAATTGATTACATTCCATACTACCTTACTAACATAACATAACATTCCAACAAAACAATTTCAAATGTAAAAATCCTGTAATAGTCCATTTAAAAACAGGACACACTGTTGATGTGCAATATACAAGCGAATATTACATGAACCCACACACACAATCAAATACATACATAATTTGATCGTTTGGTGGGAGAAAGATCCTTGAGGACGACGCGTTTTGAATTACCTTGAGATGAGTGCGTTCGTAGCTCATTGCGTACAGGTATATTGCGCGGTTTACCACGCGATATTCTACGTGAAAGCGAAATCTACGAAGGCATAGAGTAGACACATACACACACACACACACACACACAAACATTCACAATTCAACACATAAACTGGAGAGAAGTAGAGAGGAAGAAAGAGTGAGTGTATATATGTATTACACGCCTAGTCCAGGAGCAATCGAACGCGCTCGTGTGCAGAGTGTTGAGATGAGAGTTTATATATATATGTATATATGTGAAGAGGGAGGTGAGAAGAGTGAGAAGAGGGTGATGAGGAGAAGAACCGGTTGCCGCCGATCGGACCCGTCGTTGCCGCGCGCACGTCCCGGACATTGGACAGCCAGGAGAAAACAAAAGCGCGCAAAAGGTCCTCGAAGACCATCAGCTCGTTTCTCTCCTTCCTCGGATTTTCTCGATATAAAACAATCGAATCAACTTCAGTAATGGCCAGTTTTGCAGAACGGAATTTATAGATTGTACAGCGGATGTTTGTAAAGAAACATAAGAAAAAGAAAAAAATTATAAATAATTGTATACACGTTAAAATGTTTTTTCTCATTCAATTATTTTTTTGTATGATAATTCAAATTTTTATTCACTTTGAGTACACCTTGCAAGTTCAAATTATTATTCCGTTATGAATTTGACCGACTTATTCTATCAATTATTATCTCTTTTCTTTATTCTTCTTTATATATTTTTTTATTTATCTTTATTTTTGATTGTGGGATTGATCGTAAATTTTTTTGCTCATCATGCTGACGCTTGGTGTGTAATAAACTTCGTCGAAATGTGGCGTTTAAGTTAAATATTATAGATAAAGTTATGTCTTTAGGCGAATATTTTCTCATGGCTATTTGTGTTTGTAGGTATATTTCATATAGAAATTATTTATTTCTAAAATAAGCAATGGGGTGGATACTTTACAAAAGATTGCAAGATTATTTTACCTGTTAAGTCACAAATTGCGTCGTTGTTGCATAGATGGGAATAAGAATTATTTGAAGTGTGGAGGGTTCACAGGTGAGGTCGATCCATAAATTTTCGTACGAGCTGTACATTCCACCAATTATCTTGTGTACAGTAACACATTGGCTTGCAGAATGCAGTAAACTTTAGTTCGCATCGCCCACTCGACACATTCCAATATATTATCAAAAAGAAAAAAAAAAGAAATATTGATAATAAATAATAAATGTGTGGGTTAGATGTGCAAATAAAAATCTGACCCTTTTTTTCTTGCTAATTTCTTTGAAGTGTTTGAAAATTGTTAAATTTTTGGTATACAATGGGGTTTAATAGTTCTCACACCTTATGAGTATCTTTCTGTCATTTTGTCTCTTCATAAATTAACCACTGGGTGAGACTCTTATTTTTAGTGTGCGTGAGTTGAATGCGTTGGTTTTTAGTTAGAGCCAGCAATACAACGCAAGATTGAGAAAGGCAGAGGCGTGTGACGACGCTAAAGCCAGCCAAATATGGTGGACGAAGCCAGTCGAACGGGTCGCAACAACTCTTCGATATGTACACTCTTATAAATGGATTTTTGTTAGTGTGTACATAAATATATTTGTGTGTGAGTGTGTGTGAATGTTCAAAAATTTAACAAGTTGTCTTGGGATTTAATTCTAACGTATTGGATCCATATTTTCACCCTCACGAAATTCTTATCATTAATTCCAACATGTTGGTATTTCTTTCTTCTTTTTGGTTTAGTTTTCTTCACTAAATTCACAGAGGAGAAATTTTATTTGGTTGTTGATGCAGAATTTACTGAACGTTAATCTTTAATTCATTTTGATGAATGTTCATTGATAGAAAAGAAATTGTCAAATCTTTTTATTTGTCGCAGGATTTTTATCGTCTTTGAATTTTTGGGGGTTCTTTAAAATTTATTGTACGATCTTTTATAATACTCTGTAATCGTAAATATAAATATGATTCAATCTAAGAAATCTGAGAATTTATTACAGTCGAGTTTACGATGTTCTCAACATTTCTTTTCATTTGGGTTTTTCATTCTTCTTTTTTTTGATATTTCTTCGCTCGTCAATTTCAAGAACTTTGTGAACGTGTTCAATAAAACCAACGGTACTTTTTTATCGACCAGGCCCTACGGTACTGCGAGAAAAATGTTGGACCCTTTAAGTTATTTTTTTTATTAGTCAATGAGTAGACCAAAAGAATTTTTACAACATTTTCGTTTATATTCTCGTTATCACGATGAAGAAATTCTCTTCCAATTTCTCTCTCTACCTTTTACATCTCTGAAACAAACAAAAAGAAACAACCATCAACATTTTTTATCTAAAAAGAATTCAATAATTCAACCAGACATTTTATATTCTTTACTCAAAGATGTATACAACCATACAACAAAAGACTAAAAAGTTTCTTTATGTCCACAGCGGCTACGCGACTTCCGGTTATACTCGTCTCAAGTAACGAATATATTTTCCAGAGTATACTTGGCGCCATTATCTGATCCGCAATTTAATTGTTTCCTCAAGCCTAGTAACTCAACTATTCCTGGCATGAAATCTGTCTCTCATTTTTTTCCTTTTTACCCATCCTATAAATATATTCATTCGTATTTACTCGATACTGAATAAACAGTGGATGAGGTAACTGAGGTAAAACTTTACAATCGACGCCCCGGTATCTCACGAGGAAGCAACAAAACCATAATGAAGTACGCATCGTACTGTGCAATTTGCATAGGTGCGTGTAAACACGTCGACGTATTTTTTTTCTTATATCATTCGTGCATTGGCTAGACAGTAAATTATTGTAAATAAAATATTTAAATTGTCGTCGTGTTGAGTATTAGATTTAAATATACAACACTTACGAGAAAGCTAATCAGCATTCCGTATCTCAATTCAATAATTCATCAATCGTTTTCGTTCGAAATGTCTCTTTTTTTTTTCAAAATTAAATTGATTTTTCTTCTAACGGAATTTATATAACCGCATCAATGGTAATATATCCGTTATTTAAACAATTCCATTTACATTTATGGTGATGTTCAGTTTCTTTAATTATCTTCATTCTCATTTTTATTTACACTAGTGCAATTGATTAACGATAAATAATTTATTTTGATAGTGAGAGATATTTAAAAAATTGCAGACACTAATTTGTACGCGCCCATGATCATATAATCATTTTATTGCTACTAAAAATTATCACCATTATATATACAGACGTTATATAATTACTTATAAATGACTCCCGTAATAATTATTAATTAATAAATTAAATAATAATGCATTTAACCTCGACATATTAAATGATTCTTCATTTAGTTTCCTATAACTCTGAAGTCACAGACACGCGGAAGATATTTTAACACTTACACCAGGTTATGTATATATAAAACTTAACTCTTGTCCTGTTGTCACAACTGCATCACCTTGCGCTCTCTCTGTACGTGACTCCGGTGTTTTACCGCTTACAATTATTTATACGCTATGCCCGATTCACAGTTCCCGTTTTACGTCATGTGATAGAATAGATTTCAATTCAACTTATGTAATAGAGATCCAATTAATTTGCCAATTAATTTCATTTATTTATTATATTCTTTAATCATCACACGACGAAATTTTACTCATCTCAATGATAAGAAATATTTGTAATAAAATTATTGCAGTAACATAATATTAATATTATCGTAAAATTAGGAATTGATTTTAAAAGGTCTTAGAAATACCTTCGATCATTCAGATTTTTGTGTATATTTTTTTGTCTAGTTTCTGATACGACGAAAGAAAAGAAAATAGTGGGAAAACTGGAGCGTTGTACCGTAATTTAATTGCCAATAAAAACCAAAGAGTTTGATTGACATATTTTACAATTGAAAAAAAAAAGTGAATGTACCATATAATTCTCTGTTACAAAAAATACTTCATCATAGTAAATTTCAATTTACTATCACAGTTAGTCGATAATTATCTATGGTAACTTTTTAGCAATCTGAATATTAGCAGCGTTATGAATTAATAGCAAGTTCAAGTGAACTGTATAATTGCATCCTACTGTGTAGCAACTCTTCTCTTAGCGACCATACTAAAAATTGATTACAGTATCAATAACGCTCCACCGTTACCCCTTAAACGTATGAATTATCTACACACATCGTCTATTCATTATAGAAAAAATATAACGAGGAAGGAAAATAAATATGACTTGTGTGATGGTAATCATAGACAAGAACGAAAGTGTTTAAATCGTTCCAAAAAATAAAAATACAAAATATTCCTACTCTTATAAACTGTTACAAAATTAAATCCAATCAGTAAACCGATCTAACAATAATTAATTCACCAGCAACAAATCATTCATTCATTAACATCAAATCAATCTACAAATCAATCTCTATATCTATCAGAACTCCAATAACTCTACATTGATAACTTCAAACTGCAATGAATCTCACAAATACCTAAATCCATATAAAATAAAAATCCCTTACTCATAAATTCCTTTACCTTCAGAATCATAACAATCATAGATTGATAAAATGCAATACCTCATTCAATCCCCCTCGCCTCACCATATCTGTCTATGCTGGTATGTGAAGCTCTGGTGTGTGTGCTTCCGTGCCATAGATTACCATGTACACAACGTCCAACAGGGCAGATAAACGATCCCCGTTCCGAATTCCTACGACGCGTCAATGCTGCATACACATGTACATAGAAAGCTCTAGTGTATGTGCAATGCCACGTGCAATGAAAAAGAAAGTTTTGTATAATGCCTTTGGATGATAGTTGAAGGGTTCTGCGCACACTTGCAACTTTGGCGCGCGCTGTGGCGTTTGCTTTAAGGTACACACCGATGATCAGTGATTTACCGCTTGCAGTCTCTGGCAGTTCACTATATGGCAAAGAGAGTCCCACTGTTATACGTATGCACACATGTATATAACCTATGCGTGATTCTCTTTTCTCTTTAGTAAAAGAGTAGTAGATCCAACTGGAATGAAAATCACCGTTACCATATATCCATGAGAGAGGGCTTCCTGCTTTTCTCTTTTATCACTGACGCAACTTGTCTTGCATCGATTAAGAACTTTCGATCCTGTTATAGTTGCACGTTTTGCCTACCACTTCATATTTAATATATATTCCAATATATATTCGTGTGTGTTGTGCGTGTTTAAATGTATTATGTTGCTTATGTTTACAGGGTTTATGCCTGGTTTGCGTGACAACTGGGTATATCCGCCCTGTGTCTGTGACGTAGTACCTATGATTATCATCGAATTACTAAAATGCTTGTGCTTGTGTATACCAGTATGCAATACCTGTGCTCATGGTGGTATATTAAACTATGTTGGTTGTGCTATGGTTATCGTACACCCAATGATAAACATCCACTGTATATTTACTATGAATGTGTATTTGTATTTCATCAGCGATTCTACTTCCTCTTTATCAACATTTGTACTTCATATTTTTGATTGTTCACCAATTTTCATTGGTTGGATTCATTGCAATATTTTATAAGAGTTGAGTTGGAGAAGAATGAAAGAAAAAGATTAAGTTGCCTTCTATACAGCGAAGACAAAAGGGAGAATGTGGGTAACTAATTAACAAGCAATTGGATGCAACGAAACCGGTCACAACTTACCGAGTGTTATCACGATGGTCACATAAGCTGTAAATATACAAAGTCAGGGCCACAGAACCGCTTTTAATCTCTGATGTTTATTCACGAAGAGTACAGTACTGAACGAATACAAAAATTGAGGATGAAAAAGGAATTTAATCGGAATAATTAACTATTCAATATTAGTTAGAATAGTTAGGATTAATATTATTACCATCAATGGTGGTAAAATTTGTATTCAAGCAAATAAATATTTTATCCGGATGTATCTGGGGGTTGTAAAAATCCGGAAATCCTTGGTGCGTTCTTGTGGAAAGTTGTGCAGCCAAGTGGAGAACTTACCTTTGAAAATATTTCCGAGAGTGAGAGCAACTGAGAAAAGACATAAAACTCAGTTTAAATTATAATGAGCCGGTGTCTAGATATTTATGAGTGTACTAAACACTATTCAACCTCGTTACCATCACTCATTCATTGGCACCTAGACATATATATATATAAGAGTTGAGACGCAATAAAAACACCACAAAAACAAAGAGAGTCTATCAATGTCTTCATCTAACTACAGGTGAATGTCTTAATTGTACTGTAAACGTAGACGAGTCGAGTATTATATATTAGTTGTGACTTTGCTTTGAATATCAAGAACTCACTCTCTCTCTCGTCTCTTTGTTATGGAAACACATTGGAAGTAAAAATGTTTTTTTTTTTCTTTGGCATAAAACAACTGTTCGCTATGCATCGTAGAACACAGCATATTCTATATGTCATGTGCATCACCATCATTGGACTGGTGCCCATGACACTGCAATAACAGGCTGAACTACGTAATAGAGAAAAAGGAAAAATGAAACTTCCCATACTTAGGTTTTTCTTTAACTACATACCATGTATATTTGCCTCGACTATGTGGTGGTTATTACAGACCCATTTAATGTCATCAAGTATTTGCCGGCCGGCAAGTTTCACAGAGCTCAGTTGGGTGAAAGTATATATCCTTCAACCATCACTTGGACTATGAAGAGACGTAGATGGATAAAAAGCAACAGTACTTGATGATGTTCTCTGTAAAGATGATATTCTCAAGGTCGATACTGTGCTCGACAATCATATTTTATATTACTTCATTTGTGCTTTGATGAAATGGAGGGTTTGATGATGAGAGAAATAAAGAATGTTGAGCTGGGAATTGATAGAGAGATGGAATGTTCTTGAATTCATGCTTTTGTCTGGTTTTTTTCTTGCAGGAGAAGTTACAGAGTCAGTTTTAGGGCAAAACAAGGTGCGATGTTCGAAAGATTTGATGGAGGTTGATATTGTACGAAGTAGCCCTCAAGCAAAACAATACCTTCAACAGTTGAAAGGCTATCCAGGTAATATACATAATTACGTCAACATGGAATCACATAAATATGCAGTTTCATTTTCTATATTTAAATTCCTTTTGATTATTTTTTACTATTCATTTCATTAAATTAGTTCAGAAAAATTCCTGAATTCACGTAGTGAATAACATTTGGTATTTCTTGTTTTTTTCAATTTTTAGATAAAGCCTGCAAACCTGTGCTAAATAGTGATGTTGCCATATTCAGATTATCACTCGCTGAACAAAGTATGTCACGATGTGGTATCGCACGAGTCGTAAACAAAATGACGGTGAGTTGTTGAACTTTTTGTTTTTGTTAAATCCACATTCTTTCAACGCAATGGAAGATGACTAGTTCGGTTTGTTTTTGTAACTCTTTTTCTTTTTGATCTGTAAAAAAAAGTAAAATGAATACAAATTTAATGGGCCGCATGATTCATTTTTATGTGTGTATGGGTAGACCATATCGCCCACCATGAAGCTGGTGATGTCATGCGTAAAAAAAATGAAATGATTGGGTGCATAATTTTGTTTTTTTTTTCGTTCATTCTACACAGGGCCAAAAAGTCTATTATCATCGGATCATTGTTGAAGAACCAGAAAATTCAAGCAAACACACTTTTACAGTAAAATGTATTGTTAGAGAAGTTTCATTACAGCCGGAAATCTCTCGAATTAATCAGACAATAACGCGACGAGGTGCACGAAGCGTATTACCTGCTGGTTTCCAAGAAGACAAGTAAGTTAAAAATGAAAATTTATTACTTCAAATGAAAAGTCAAACTTAATTATAAAATTAAATCGCGCGTTTAAGAGACTTTAATCAATAGAAAAATTGTTCAAACATAAATTATATTCTCTTTCTTTGATATGATGTGGTATATCATCATATATAAAAGGGATAGTGCGTTACGCAAGAAAAAACAACTTAACGAATCACCATTATTCTTTAGTAGACGTGGTAATAGTAGGATACGCCGCAGAAAGTCTCTATGTGGTTAAATCGCAGTGGTAGCGGAGCAAATCTTGTGCTAATGTATTATCTTTCTTATTCTTATTTTATTCCATTTCATATTTTATTTTTTCTTATATCTATTTGCCTTCACTAATTTTTTTTTCACGTCATTCATTGCGGTAATATTTGCGGTTGAAGATATAAAATTGAAACCGAGTGCTCTGGTGACCTAGCTGATGTTGGATGACCAATTGATTATTGGCATTTGCTTTGGAATAAAAAATTTGAGTCAGTTATTGGCGGTAGTTTGAATGTTGATAGTGAATATAAACTCATCCACGGTAAAATCACACTTCCGCGTGTAGACTTGAGACACGGACTAGTTTGTAATAAATCACCAATGGTGGTGGTTCTCTCTTGCTCTCTCAAATGCTCGTCATGCTCTTTGGACACGCGAGCATTGCACGTGATTTATTAAAACGTTCCAGTCGAACGTCGCGAGTCCACATGAAATGGGAATATATATTGTGTGCACCATGAGATCGTTCAATTTATCGCTTGTGTTCATTCTCTTTTTTTGTCTTGTTGAAATAATGTTTCTTATTTTATTTATTTTTTCCTTTTACATGTTTGGTATTTTTCTTCTTTTTTTTTTGTAGCAGTACTGACATACAAGGTGAGATTGAGGGATCAGCACCGATACCAATGCTGAGTGTTGGTGTACGCCAAGGGGGCAACCTAGTCACGGGTGAATTAAATGTTAGTCCCGGCACACCGTTGCAAATGGAAATATTTCTCAATCCTGAATCAGCACCAGTTTATGGCCTCCTTGTTACTTACATGCAAGTTACTGACACGAAAACCGCGGAGGAAACAATTATTTTCAATGGGTAAATGAAGAAATATATTCTTTTTGTTGAGAATCAGAATAATTGCGATTGGTTTCTCATTTTTTTATGAAAGAAATAGAGTGAAAAATCGATGACAATCTTTTTTTAGATGCTCTGTGGATCCATATTTGTTTGAAAACTTTAATACAGTGGATGGTGATTTTCTAACTGCGAAATTTCGTGCTTTTAAATTTCCTGAAAGTACTTATGTTCAATTTCGTGGCACAGTAAATGTATGTTTAGATAAATGTCAAGGGATTGAGTGCAGTAATGGTCAAATTGGCTTTGGAAGAAAAAAACGAGCGATTGCAATGTCAGGGGACAAGAATAAAGTATTTGAAGTGACAATGTCGACATTTATTAAAGTGGATTACGACGGTGACACTGTAATAGATGAAGGTAAGCTATTCATTTATTTATTTATTTGTTCATTCATTTATTCTTCTCTGTTTTGGTTAGATAATTGAAAAGAGAAACATTCGTAAACGAGTCTGATTTATTCTAGCTCTGTCGCAATTTGTTCGACGAGGAAAGAACAGGACAATGGAACGACTAGTGATTGGTGAAGAAGTACGAGAACAGTTTATTTACAAATTAAGTGAACCGGAAACAAGTGGTGTCAATAGTATCCAATCGAGTGTTTTTCTCATTCTTCTTTTGAATCTTCTCAAGATGCTTTGAGATATTACAATTAACGAAACTGCTAATACAGAAAGGAAATTTAATCAATAATGAATTTAATATACTGAAAAATCTTCTGATTGAATGGAGAAGAACTGGGATGGAAAGAAAAAAAGAACATAAAGTCTTTATTTATACAAATAGGAGCACGCCATGAATTTTCTAACTTAGGAGCAAAGAAGAAGAACGAGAGAAAACAGAACGAATCACATGGATTTCTAATGAAGCCAACATCATATAGTTGAATTGAATCATTTTCTTAACAACACCTTCCAACCATTTATGTGATACTAAAATAACGTAATAACAATTTGTAGAAATTAAATGGAGATGTTAGAGATTGAGACAATGGAACTTCAACGACGTTGAACTGTCAACGATAAGAGGAAAATAGATAAGAACTCATAGAGATTTCTCCACTCTGCGACTGCCACATTTTTCAATCAACTTTTTTTTTCCTTTTTTTTCTTAATCGTAAGTGAAAAATAATGAAAATTGGCCTTTGCGAGCGGAGAAAACTGAGGACCTAGTCGTATAAGAACGGCGTTCATTCATCAAATGCATTACAACAATGCTATAGTTTTTTAGATAAACTCAATTCGTAATTAACGTACGCATTTAAGATAAAACTCGAACGCATCACACTAATCGCTAAACTTAAACTCGAATTGATAGTTTAAACATATATATCGTAAAAAAAAATGAATAAATGAATAGATGAATCTATAAAATTTGTATTTGCCAATCTTATTAAAAAAATGTTGTTCACCATTCTACAGCCTTGACATTGTCTTGAATGATGGAAGAGAAACATAAATGGCAATACAACTTCACATTCTAAAAATGCCAAAGTTACTATTTGGAATAGGCGCATTGAGTGCAGCTGCGAGACTCATTCCAATCACAACCCTCGTATCAATTGGATCAATTACACCATCATCCCACAGTCTGAAAAACAAAAGTATCAGTGTAATGTGCGCACATGTAAGAATGAGAAAAAAAAAAGGAGAAGAAATACAAAAACATTAATAGATATGAAATTTTTTTCCCCGAGTGCTTTTACCTTGCGCTCGAATAATACGGACTGCCTTCAGCTTCAAATTGCCTTATAATGGGATTCTTCAAGTTGTTTTCCTCCTCTTCAGTCCAAGGTTTACCTTCACGTTCACGTTGCTCACGAGCAATCTGTGCCAATACACCTGCAGCTTGTTCGCCACCCATTACTGATATTTTTGCGTTGGGCCAAGAGTACATGAATCTTGGTGAATAGGCACGTCCACACATTCCTTCCATGTGCAAAAAGAAAAATATTAGCATGAGAATGATTATTGATGATAATAGTGGAAGATGGCGATACGAAAAAACGATAATAAAAACCTACGACTCACCATAATTTCCTGCACCATAGGAACCCCCAATAATAACTGTGATTTTTGGTACTTTGGCACATGATACAGCAGTGACCATTTTAGCACCATTCTTAGCAATTCCACCAGACTCTGCATCTTTACCTGCCATGAATCCTACAAGTGGATGAAATGAATGATTATTATTGTTGAATTTTCTTGTATATTGAGATATTTCAATGAATTATCTTCATACCTGTAACATTTTGAAGAAACACAAGAGGTATTTTTCTCTGTGCACAAAGTTGAACAAAGTGTGCACCCTTGAGCGCACTTTCAGAGAATAAAACACCATTATTCGCGACAATTCCCACGGGATATCCGTGAATTCGAGCGAAACCAGTCACCAATGTCTCACCATATTGCGCTTTGAATTCATGAAATCTTGAACCATCTACAATTCGTGCAATCACTTCTTTCACATCGAATGGTTTTCTTAAATTTGCACCAACGATACCATAGATTTCGTCGACATTGTGAAGGGGTACTTCAACATTCTGTGCGACTTTAACATCCATCGGCTGCTGTCGATTCAAATCACAAGCGATTTTACGTGCTAGATGTAGTGCATGTACATCATCCACTGCAAAATGGTCAGTAACACCAGATTTCCTGTAAAACAATTTGTCATTATAAATCAATTTGTTTCTTTACGTGTGAATTATTTTTCAATATTTGTTTTGTAGGAGATTTATTACTGGCAATGAAGAGTAGCCCCGCCAAGTTCCTCAGCCGTAACAATTTCACCAGTTGCTGCTTTTACAAGCGGTGGACCAGCTAAAAAAATTGTACCCTGTTTTTGAACAATAATATTCTCATCAGCCATTGCCGGTACATAAGCACCACCAGCTGTACAACTGCCCATCACAACGGCAATTTGTGGTATACCCGCAGCACTCATGTTTGCCTGATTATAAAATATTCGGCCAAAATGATTTTTGTCAGGAAATAAGTCGGCTTGATGGGGTAAATTAGCCCCACCACTATCGACTAAATAAATACATGGTAAATTATTTTCCTGAGCAATTTCTTGAGCACGTAGATGTTTTTTTACAGTGATTGGATAATAAGTTCCACCTTTTACTGTAGCATCATTAGCAACTATTATACATTCTTGCCTGGAACGTGAAAAAAAAAATTCTTTCTTACAACAGCAATTGCAGATGACTTTGGGAAATGTTCATTATATGTTTAATTGTCAAGAATAATTATATAGCAAATGATATTATTCACCTTCCAACTCTACCAATGCCGGTAATGATACCACCAGCTGGCACTTTATCATCTCCATATAATTCGTAACCAGCTAATTGTGAGAATTCTAAGAATGGTGATTGGGCATCCAATAAAATATCAATGCGTTCTCTTGCGAGAAGTTTGCCTTTATTTTTATGCTTATCTCTGGCCCTGTTATTGCCAGAACCATCAACAATGTCATTTACTGTTCTCTTCAATTTTTCCACAAGCTCTTGCATGTCATTATAATTTTCCTGTGGACAAAAAATTTTTGCATTACAACTACACATGGTTTTTTTTCCTTATGTGAAATCGAGCAAAAAAAGAATGCAGATCATGAGGTCAATGATCAAATCAGAGATAAAAATTCGTCGTATTACAAGATAATTTGCTGAGTAAATTCCAACCATGTGGAATATTCATTTGCATTTTATGAACAGCATGGAGAGCAAAATTATATTACACATAAATCATAATCAATCAAAAATTGCCTATGATAAATATGCAGCCACGAATAAATTCATGTTCAAACAATTAGTAGAGTATAATATTTTTGTGCTATAGAGATTTTGAAACTGCTGTGTGGTCGCATTAATTTAATTCCTTCTATCGTTTCATAATTAATGAAATATGAAGAAACAATAACCGGACATCGAATTGTCGTAAGCGATAAATATGTATGAGGAATAAATTAAAACGTTTAGTATAGAATAAGGAATAGACATATTAACCTGATAAGTTGATGATTTAGTGTCTGGCTCGGTGCCAATGATTGAAGTTTCATCGTGAAATTTTCTTGAAAGTACACGAAATTGTTTCAATAGATTTGTGCTTCGTCGCAGCATGGTGCTGTATTTATCTTTGATAATGATAAAACTCCAAGAGTGAATTCTGTCACGTATAGAAATGTGTGTTGAAATAATTCTATTCTTGGTAGTATTGAGACGATTCGCCCGCGAAGAATTCTCGCGCCATCTGCTGTTATCAAATTGCTCTTAACTAACCGAATGAATTATTTTTTTTATCTCTCATATCATAAAAATGCAGTGAATTGAAATATGAAATGTGGCAAAAAATGGCGCCACCGTTTACGAATCCAACTGGTGGAAATGAAAGAATGCAAAAGTCATTCAAGGACAGCTGCTTCATTTTCGAAAGTGAAAATAAATTGCTGCATGATGAAAAGAAAGTATTCCATTCAATGCTGTTGATATTAATTGACCCTGCAATATAAAAAATACCAACACGTTTTATCATATCAAGCACATGCGACGACTAACGAGGTCATCAAAAATGAAGGAGCGAATATAGGAGCGGAAATATACTGAAGAACATTTTAATATTCGGCCATTTATATCAAAATAAATTCACTAAATTAGTAAATAAAATTAAAGCATATTTAAAAGCCTTCAATAATTACCCATAAAATTCAAACTTTCGCGCCATTTCAACCCTGTAAGAGTGTCGCATTTCCCAAATAAAACAAAACTGGTGGAATGTGTAAACACGTCTGACGCACGTTTGTTATTATCATCATTATAATCAAATACTTCCTGTCAGCACTGACCACTGACTGCCTAATCCGAATCTGACAAGAACTTTAAATATAATGGTGAATTGATCGCATATAAATCAATTGAGAATGACTCAACGATCGTTGCATGAGTACTTCAGAGTTAAAGGACCACCACCAAAAATACAATTTCAAAAATCACCAAGGGGTACGCCAAGTCGTATAAAAACAATGGCAACAGTAGCATCAGAGGTATTTTACAATTATTTAAATTTTGTTCACCTAATTAAGAATATTTTCATCTTATTCAACCCAATATTTACAATATTTTAGCTCTTGGTTATTGAATTGTATCATGTGCTGTTCAAAACCCCATAGGTCAAACATAACCTCACTTTATTTGTTGTGTTCTTATTCGTTTTAGCCCTGTGTTATATTCAAACAATGTTAGATAAAAATAATTCAAGAATGATTTTACTCTGTTATTTTATTTTGATGCAGACACCACCAGGAACACCCAGCCCCAAGCGGCCAAGAAAAAATTCAGCTGTGTCTGATCAGCAACAGAATCAAATTAAAATTGAATTAAACCTGGAGAATGTGGCCATTTCGAATATTAATAATGCTATGGAAAGGAATTCAATGAGCGAAATGAGTTTGAATGAAATGTATGATTACTTTTCGGAACACAATGTCAAATTGATGGAGAATCGTATCAAATATAAAGGAAAGATTAACGAACTTCATGATAAAGCAGCGACGTCGATGTTCAAAGCGATATTCGTTGATGTTTTCTTGAACAAAATTAATTGCGCATATTTCAACGAGACTGAGTTGAAATTGATAATGTCCATCTATAAATTATCAGTTGTATCAAAGATAATTATCACACGTTTACTCAAATGGAAAAAACCTTGGTATCGTGTGAAAGATATCAATGATTCATTATTCAAATCAAACATTGATGATTTTCCGTTGGATGAGATAACGGCACATTCGGATGAGAATGGAATTTTCAAAATTATTAATTGTGATAATAATATAAGGACTTTTTTGGAAGTAATGAATGCACGTGAATTGCAAGATATCTGCAAACGTTTGAAACGGCCACACACAATTGGTAAAGAGAAAATGATTGAACAGTTATTGGGTATATCCAAAATGAATCAATCGTTATTTCCTGGGGCTAAATCACCACGCCATCAATTGTTGTCGATAGTAACGCAGGTTTGTGGACCGAGTATCCAATTGTCGACCACAGCTCGAAATGTAATTAATCGGCTATTAACACTTGCATATCCAGTTCAAACGCGATTTGAATCGTTGAGCGATGTCTTCTGGATGATAACGGAAGTTGACATGGGCAAACGAATTTATCCTGAGGTTGATGCTGATTATTTTCCAGTCTTCCGCAATAGACAACATCTTATAGACTATGTGGAGGCGAAGACTGCCCTTACAAATATAACTGCTGCGATGAAATTCAAAGACTGGACCACAGTCAAAAGATTGAGTACAACAGCATACGAAAAATTAATGTCTGCTGGCGATTCTGTTATAAGTTTCGCTGTCAATGAGGATGACTTAACATTGCCTAGTCATATTCGGAGATTCACAGCATCATTTGTATGGTCAAAAATATTAATGTTGAGCATTGATTCACCAAAAAAAGATCCAAATTACGCGACTTTTGTCGGAGGATTTTTGAAAAGTCTTCTTGATTATCATGGAGTTACTTGTGCAAGCGCAGGACGTTATTACAATGAATTATCAGCTGTTGAAATGAAATACAACAAGAATTTTGATGAATGTGCACGTTTAATAGAGAAAGGTCTATCTGAAAAACGTTTATCAATTATAGTTGAAGCTGAATTGATTGATCGTGCAAGGAAATTGGCTGGAAAAGCGACGGGCATCACGGAAAGATGGAAAACTACGATGGCAACGTTGAATGAGGAGAGAAAAAAGAAATTTGAATGTTTACCAGTTGAGAATTTCATTGAAGCAAAAAAAATGGAAGCTCAAGCTGAAACTATTGTGAAAAGTGTTTGGTTAATTGAGGACAAGGAAAATTCATACTCTTATGCTCAAGTTGAAATAGTAGCACAGTCATATTATATGCGGAATGGATTTCAAAAAGGTTTACATTGCGAAGGGAGTTTACCAGCTACACTATGTGCATGTGCATTTTGGGATGAAATATACCACGTATCAATACCCGGTGCTTTTATTTGCCGATATCAACATGCACCACTTGATCTGTGGAGTACAAAGTTTATGGAGAATCGACAATGCCAAATACAAGAGAGAATAAGAATACTGAAGAGTTATGATATCGAAGAATTATGCGATTATATTCACAATAATTATGTTTGTTATAGAGAGTATACATCATTGATCAGCTCGAATTTATTCCGAGACAGTGAGGATATTAAAGTAATGAATATTCTTAAAACATTTATGTTTCAGCATAGACTGTAAATAATGCCGAGTTCTAACATGAATATTTTCATCTTCTTTTTCAGGAAATAGTTCGCTGCATGGGACAAAACAGAATAATTGGATTATGCTTAACTTTATTAAACGATTTTTACCATATGAGCGCTGGTTTTCCAGATTTAATTGTGTGGAATGCACAAAACTTGACATATAAAATAGTAGAAGTTAAGGGACCCGGTGATTCCCTTTCAGTCAAACAAAAACTTTGGATCAATCGACTCACGGACTTGAGTATTGATGTCGAAGTTTGCTACGTGAGGGCCAAATAAAATTAAGCATTACCATTACAATCATTAAACCATTACATATAAGCGTTTACTAGTGAGGTTTGTGTTGAATCAAATATTAATATTTTTATACATTGTTGCAGAGAGTATAAAAACAAATAGTGATATTTAATATTTACGTTTTATATTGTTTATGATGACAAAATAAACATGTTTAATTTAAAATATAATCGATGGCTCATACTAAATATCAACTCCATGCAACAATAAACAACAATTTCAAATAATTAAACTAATGCTCAATAATTCTAGAATAATTCTCGTGTTATCCAAACGCAGGTAAGGACGAGAGTTGTGTAAATAGACTACATCAGTAGACGATACACGCAGATTCTGTTGTAATACGATGTGAATGTATCGAGTGACTTTATCCAAGCAGTGGGAGATGTCAGGTATATGTAGAGAAAAACTAAGTGGGGAAGTGCGACGTCCATAAAAATACGTTATCTTGAAACTACGATAAAATGTGTTTTCAACCTTATGGAGTTTCACTGTTGTAGATAGTTTGCGTTGTTCGATAAACTCTAGCCTTGCTAAATTAAGTGAAGTCCAAAGAATTTGTATGTTTATACATGAAAAATAATAATAGTTAACATATTACATACAGTGAAATTTCGAAAGGAAAATATTCATAACCATGATTGGGGTCGATGAAGTCAGTGTCACCGCATCTATAATAGGGGGGATAGCGAAGTACATGGGCTGCACTGAACCCGCATTGCGGCTTTTAATTTCGATTTTTTTGGGTGAGAAAATGAAAATTCTTTTCATATTAATTCAATTTATTTATTCGATATTTTATGTTTAATAATCTTCAAATTCATTTCAATGATTTGAATAGCAATAATAAGGAGGATGTGTTGATTATTAATATAAAACGGTGTTTAAACATTGTTTTGTTGATGCTACTGTGGAGGTCATTGCCCGGCGATTTAATATATGTTTTCAATGATTGTTGTCCTAATTTAAAAGTAGAAAAGAAGTAGTGAAGAAGAGATTTGATAATATTCATCAATTGCACATCGGGGTATGTTGCACTTTGGAATTACTCGGAGCATTGGCTTGAGCCTTTGTGACACTTTTATTTGTTTCAGAGAAATTTTGGAATTCAATTTATAATTTTTATAAGTATGATTATAGTTGGAACTAGAATTATATGAATATTCGGAATAATTCTATTTTATTTTCGGAGTAGCATAGAGCTAGACAAACTCATGAATATGCAAGACTCCACTGAGGTTGTAATTTAAAGAATGCTTCCCAACAATTATCCTAGTATTAATGATAGCTATTGTTTTGAATATTGAAAAGAGTAATTGGATAATTGAGGTTTATAAACGTGCAATCGTCACGTAGTGTTGAATAGCTCACGCAAAAATTCCGGGTCGATGAAGATTTTTATGGTTTCTTTAACTAGTAACGATAATCGGAATTGAATGCGAATGTATTTAGGTTATAAAGTGAAGAATCGTTATGGAGTGATGAGTTAGATTAGAATTCTGCCTTAAACCATGTACATAACAATAATGATAAGAATATATTAATGTCAAATTTACATAGAAATAATATCATGTTCCATTCTATTTGTTAATTTATGAATTTTCTTGCAGGTTTCCCATTGGCAATTATTTATCGTCGTGGGTTTTACAATAAAACACCATGCATACAACATACTTTTTTTATTGCCTGCGGTTTCTTATTGGGATTGTGGAATTTTGGTGAGTGAAAATATATTTGAATTGTTAGAAAAATTAAATGATAAATACGAGAAACTACTTATAGGAAAAGAAATTGTATTCTAACTTCATTTTTTTTTCTTTTATATAGGTTGGTGTGTTGGTCATTCAGCTTTCGCTTTATGCGCTACGTACCTGATTTTATGTTTTCTCGGCGGCACATCATTATCTGTCATTATCGTCTTGATATTCAACATGGGTTATCTCGTATATGGTATTTGTCATATGTCTTCAAGTTTTCGAAATAATTATAGAATCAAAAATTTGATAAACCAGACATAATTGAATGAGCAACCAATTTTCTTGAATGTTATCAGGTTATTGGACAACCAGCACAGAAAACTATGATATAAAATGGACAATGCCTCATTGTGTATTAACACTAAGATTAATTGGACTTGCATTCAATTATTACGATGGCCACCAAGATGAATCCAAATTATCACCATACCAAAAAAAAGTTAGTTTAAAAACGCTGCCATCATTCCTTGAAGTTGCTGCATATACGTACTTTCCTGGATCATTTCTCGTTGGTCCGCAATTTAGTATGAGACGTTATCTCAATTACGTCAAAGGAACTTTGGTAGAAAGCGTAAGTTCATATTTAATGTTGAATAATGTTTCTCATTAACTATAACATCATTGTGTAAATTTATATTCACTTGAATTACATTTTCGCGGAAAATTGTATAGTTAAAAATAAGCGATGATCTTTTATATTGAAATCTATGAAAGAATCTCAACCCATTGTGTATGTGTACTCCATAATTTCAATTTTATAATTATTTTATGAGTGCACACAAATTGTGTAAGATCATAATTATTTAATAAGATCATAGATATGGAGTAATTGCGTTAGTTCTCTTTCTTCTTTCGTCTTTTTTGTTGCTGCATATGAAATTGTCGATGCAATTCCCATTTCCGTGTCTGTTGACTTAACATATATATAATAATAATAACAATAATAATAACAGATAAATATGAGAAGTAACACCATACCACTATGCCTCATTATTTTTATTCACAGGGCCAAGTTGACAACAAACCATTACCTGCCAGCTTAGAAGCTGGTATTAATCGAGGAATGATTGGCTGTGTCTATTTGGCAATCTATCAATTAGGTATATCGTACGTGTCAGATACATATATGACTACCGAAGGATTCCGCAATGAAAATTATATTAAAAAGCTGTTCTTAATCGGAGTATGGGGACGACTGCATTTATATAAATATGTTAGTGCTTGGCAGTTATCTGAAAGCGTAAGTATTGTAATTTGGATTTAAATTGATGATGAGAAAAAATACAAATTGATTTGTAATGATTGAACTAATTATATTTTCTTCTTGTTGAATGAAAAAAGGTATGTACAACATTTGGCATATCCTACAATGGAAAAGACGAAAATGGAACAGCCAAGTGGGACGGTTGCACGAACGTAGACCTGTGGACGTTCGAAAATGCGACACAATTCAATCATTATATATTGTCATTTAACACGAATACAAATCATTGGTGCGCTGAATATATATATAAACGTCTTAAATTCCTTGGGTCGCGTCATGCGAGTCAACTTTTCACTTTGGTCTTCCTTGCGCTTTGGCACGGTGTCCATTCTGGTTACTACATCACATTTTCATTGGAATTTATCATTATGTACTTTGAAAGAGACGTAAGTATACAAAATATTTAGGAGAATAATTTTCTGTTTCTATTCAGAAGATGTTATTCATTGTATAATTCTTAATTCGTGTTTATGGTTTCAGATTGCGCCATCATTATTGAAGAATAATCGGCTCCAAGTGACAGTTAAATCTTTTCCAATTAACATTTTTGTTTGGATCGCCATGAGACTTTACACGATTATATTTATGGGTTATTGTCTTGTTCCATTCGTTTTACTTTCGCCTACGCGTTATGTGAGTATTTATAACAGTGTTTACTGGATAGGCCATATAGTATTTTTTTCGTATCCACTGATTGCGCCGTTTATTAAACCGATTATACGTGGAAGTAATAATTCAGATCGTACCCATCGCGATTAGTTATTGAGTCTTCGCTAATTCATTCTTGCTGTAGATTCGTGAAAAAAAACGAAATTGCAGAATGAAAAATATTTAATGGATTTTCTCTTTCCTCTAACCATTGCACACATTACGCCGTTTATACGTACGCACGATCACAGTTCACATCGACAATAGCATCGACAATATCTAAAAGTAGGAATATTGTTTGATGTTTAACATTGTTATCAATATTATTTTGTTAGATAATTATTTTTACAGAATTTTATAGTCTATTCTTTCCGGTATTGATGAGTATTAGTCTTTTTATCACTTCCATTTTAATCGTGTGAACGCGTATTGAATTGTGAATAATTGCTCGACAAGCGAGCAATTTATTGCTTTGTGTGCCGCGAACTTTCGCTATCTCAGGCCAGAAATAGTTTTTTAAAATATACATTTGTAATGTCTACTTAGACTTTGTGCCTAAGAAAAAATATAAAAACATAAATAAACAATAATTAATTATTAACTGGAATTTAAGTGTTCTGGAGCTGTGAGAAATAGGTAAAGTCATAATAAAAATGTATTTTCATTAATTTTCTTACAAATGTTTATCATCACTCCCACACTCCCACTCTTTCTATTTCGTAAAAAAATAATATTTTAATATATATATATATATAAAATATACTGCGTCAGCAGGTAATAATTCCCTTTCCTTCAAATTCTTTTTTGGCAGTTGGCACGCTATTTTCAATCTCGCAACAGTAAATTAATTCATCTTCCTCCTGTTCTTTTTAATTAATAAGGACCTTTAGGTCCACCAGTTTGCGGCGGTCCGTAACTGTCTTGTGGTGGTGCTGCGGGTGGTCCATAGCTTCCACTCTGCTCTTTCTGCAGAAAAAATCAGAGAGTATTTTTGTGATAAAGTTCATTAACAATAATTTAATATATCAAATTATGAGATAATTAATCACACACCTGTGTTTTGTAGCGGATGAAGTAAACTTCTGGTTTGCTGGGTTGAGTTGGTGCTTGAGTTGGTAAGACAACGTCAGGTGCTTCTTCTGGTTTCTTAACAAGAACATAAATAAGTGTTTTTTGCTCGTCTTGCGGTGGAAGAGGCGGTAAAACTGGCGCAGTTGGCGTTGGTGGAGTCGGTGCCTTAATAAATACTATTTTATAATGTTTCTGCGGTGCGGCTTGGGGTGGTAGATACTTTGGTGGTTTGTATTCAGGTGCTTCTGGAGGTGGTACATGAACATAAACGTGTTTATGTATTACTGATGGTTGTTGCGGTGGACCATAAGAATCAACTGGACCTGATGGATATCCACCCCCACCACCACCTACTATTCCAGCTGATGGTGGGAAATAAGAATCAACAGGTGCTTCAGGTGCAGGTTTACCCCATGCGCACGCTGTTGTCATCACAATGAACTTCAACTAAATCCAAAAGAAATAAAAATTATTGTGTTTATGACATCGAGAGAAAAAGTAAGTTCAAACGTTACTTCTGACGAATGAAATGAAAATTACTGTTGTACAATTCAAAAGAATTTTTATTATTCAAATTAATTATGAAAACGTTGACGCGACTGCATCTTCATTTTAACGCTTTCGCGATTCGACTGATTATCTATTTATTTATTCACGGAATCTCAATCTACCTGTCCCACTCGTTCACACGGTTGCAATTCTAACATAATTATCGAACCGGGTTCTCCCGCTAGCTGCTCTAATTACTTCCGGTAGAAAGCATATCGCGAAGCACACGACTCACGGATCCTTCTTGAAGGAATCGCCACTCACTCGTGCATACTTCGATCTCGAGCTTTTATTCTTGCATATTTATAAACAAAATATCCAGAATTAAATATGCATAGACTTCTATTATTAATAATGTTATACTTTGTCATTTCTGAAATGTTTTAGTGTCTACAAAATAATAGTGTGTGCAATACTTAATTCTCCTTTCAAAATTACTTCTCTCACTCATTGTCTCAAATAATAATACAACCAGTCACATTGTAAACACACAAATTACATGAAATAAAAAATTCCTCGACAAACAATAATAATAATGGGACAAATATATATAATAAAAAAGGACAAATGTTCCAAACAGACACATGAGAAAAAAAAACATCATAAAAAAAAAAGAGTATTAAAAAAAATGAGTAAAATAAATTGAAAAAGTAATAGAATTCTAATTCAGACTGTGCTTTCAAATAAAACAATATTTCACTGTGATAAATAGCCACTTACAAGTAAACCCCGCATCGTGTAAGCTCACAGGATGATTAAAAAAAAAAAGTAAACCAACAAAAATAAATTCGCACAGTTACAATAAAATATTTGCTTTGAGCAGGTCTTTAAATACTCGCGGGACTGTGTAATCAATCACGAAACTGGTCCACTTGATATATATTTTCACTGTCAGACGATCACGACGGTTGTGTTCCAATTGCGGTTGTCTTCGCAACTTTTATACCAAACCACCAGCCTGGGTGTGATGGACACGGGTAGGTTTGTGTGAGTATTGTAGACGTGTATTAAAACATATGTACATATAAATATATGTTAGCTCGTGCACCTACTTCCCTTCATTTTCCCCTAGATGAGCCTCTTCGTTGGGCCCCATCAAGAATATACATCACGTCCACACACGTATACATATGGTATGCAATCGAGTGCGGTAAATAAGTGTGTTATATGGAGCTAATGCTATTACGACTGGTGCAATTCCACTGTGAATAAGCATCGAGAGAGGAAGGAAAAAAAATAAATGAAATAAATGAATTAAATAAAGAAGGATAAAATCGACGAACGTTCGAAAACTATTCTACAAACGAGCTTATATGATATACTCATGAAAAATGTATTAGGCGCCACTTTTATATTACCAAATAATTGTTTGTTACTCAATTCAATAGAAATAATACAACAAATAGATAATAAAATAAAATAAAATGAAACAAATTTGGTAAATGTTTTTTTTTTAGAATTAAATTTTGATATTAAATTTAATTTTTAGAGCGTAGAATGTGAAAGAGCATTTACCACGTTTTCATCAGGTGAAACTATTCGGCTATAATTAACGTACATCTCTTGCTCACAGGAATTTCGAAAGAAGACCACGAAGACTTTTTTATTACTTGATATAAGTGGACATATATATGTAAATATTCATATATATAAAGTATAAGAAAAGATGAAGAGCTTGATGAGATGTACCGATGAAATATTCACCTATGTAATATGTACAATATATTTTACATTAACGCTTTGGATAATTAGAGTTGTGAGCAGTTACAAGTATGTATTTAGAGAAAGGAAAAAATATATGAGGCATGCATAAGCGCACGTAAATAGTGCTGTTAACACCAGGTATATGAAACTTAAATATAGTTGTGAAATGAATGTATAATTTTCCACAGTGCTAAACAAAAGATAATTTATCTTAATATTTTTTAGGGACTAAATTGGAAGGAACGACGTGACGATCAAAAGTGGATGAATTATTGGGAATAATTGGACGTTTATGAGTCTGAAACAAAAGATTAGCTGTCACTTGTGGTTGGTTCTCCAGTCTCTTCTATTATCCCTTCACTGACTCAGCTTTGACATACTTCCTGGAAATGTTCGCCAAACGCTCATCGCACAAAGATTACATTGAGGGCGGTGCCAGGATCTTTTGCCTTGCAACTATATAAAGACAGGATATGTTCAGTGGATTGACTCTGACTGGCAGGCGAAATAAAGGACAGCGAGATTTATTGCTATATACTTTGATGCGTTGTGTATAGCTGCACAATGGCGAGAGCAAAATGTGTATGGCTCCAGATTTTTACCATAGATATAATGTTAACGTCATTTGCAGCCAATTAACATTAGTCGTTTTATTTATTTCTTCTTTATTGTTATTTCATTATTGTATTATTTTAATTTTTATTTTGCAATTGGTCGAAGGTCTTGAGAGATTTGGTTTTTTCTTTCATTTTTCTATGTGTTTGTTTGATTCTTATATCAATTGTAAATGTTCTATGATGTTGATGATGAATGACAGAACAAATAACAATATATTATGGGAACGGGATTGAAGGATGAAGATGACACGGCAGGTTGGTACGGGTTTCGCTAATTGGTATTCTTCCGCGCGCGTATATACGTTGGCAAATCGAGTTGAACTTTCACTTGCGCTCTCAACTTCCGGGCACGCGCTCGTCTACTTCTCTTAGACCAAATTCTCATGCAGTTCAACTTATGCATTAACACGAACTAATATATATGTGTATGTATGTTTCAATGTATAGTGTATATATTTAGGATTTACAGATTATGAAATAGGATCCGTAACAATTGCTCACTGGTATTGTTATTATTCTTGCTATGTTTTGTCTGGTGTTTCTTTTTTCCTTTTTGTTGTTTTTTTTTTTGAATTATCAATTGAACACACTATTGACGTGAAAACAACAAAAATAATGTTAACTTTCACTAAATTACATTTTTATTAAGAAATATAAAATTGAGGATGGAATGAAATGAAAATATAAAAGGGGGCGGAATTGGCTCTGTTCCAAACTTACGTTGTGAAGAATAATATCTACTTATATTCGATCATACCATTCCTTCCGCAATTGACCACCTTGTTGAGGTGAAAGTCGACCATAAATGTGTAATTCAATAAAAAAAAAGGATTTTTTTTCATTTTTTTTTATATATATGAAGAAATGAAAGAGAATAAAAGAAAATTATACGGATGTCCGGGATGATTCTAGTCTTTGGTATTTAATTTCAAGTTCAAAGTTTCACTGAACTTTTACAAATAGAATACAATGTCAATTAATTTCTTCAATACAATCATTAAGGTTGCTATTGTGATTTTCATTTCCGCTTGGCATATTTAAATGTCAAGTTGTAGAGATAAACCATTTGACAATATATTTGTATGAGTGCACGAATGAAATGTGTGTATGATGTGTTTATGTATATGTCGTTGTTGATGAACAAATTGCTATTAGAAAATATAAATGAAAGAAAGCTGAAAAGATTGCGTTTGTCTATTGAGAAAGCAAAGTGACTGTTGGATATAAATGTATGTTCCGAAATAAATGAAGAGACTTAAATTGCTTGTGGGAGGTGAAAATAATTCGTGACAGATTTATTGGATGGTTTCTTGAAACGTGCTGCCAACAAATTAGTCATCAAGTTTGTGTGTATGTTGTTCTATATGTATTTTAAGTTGATGCAACATTATCAATAGTTGGTGAAACTTCTATGTCATTGAATTCTTTTTTCGAAATGTTCAATGGAATTAAATGACTATGACAAATATAAAGGCCGCAAATGGTATTGGAATAAATTTATAAGGAATCATTCAGGGTTGATGATCGTTAGAACATGATTGGATAAATGTGAATGGAAAAAAAGAAAAGAATTGTAAAATTGCACCACTGTATCAAAGCGGAGAGAAAGAACTCTCGTAAGATTATATTTACGAGAGAGGCAAAAGTAGGTGATTGTCGTATCGAGTTTGTTAGCCCGCAAGCAGATAGGTGAAAGCTGTTTGGATCAAAGGTCACGACACCTGCCTTTGCTAATTTTTATGCTGGGGCATATATGTTTATACTCTTTTACTTCTTTTATCGTTAGTGTTTTTTTTTTGCTTAGTATTAATATTTATTATTAATACAAAATGAGAGGAAATTAAGCGGGTGAAAGTTGGGATGCTCTTGATCACTTCCTATTTCAAGAAGGTAGATACAGGTTTGAACAGAGGTAAATAAATAATCGAGTAATGAATCATTTCATGTTTTTTTTTTTTGATATTTTATGTAAAAATACATAAAAAAAAAAGCTTTATTTCGCCACCGTTTTCTTGCAAAAAATATATATAAAAAAAAAATATGAGAGAGATGTGTCCCTCGACATTGCGCGTCATAGTCGTGGTCGTCATAATAGTTTTTCTTTCAGCTTTCGAAATTCTTTGCGTTCAAAAAAAGATTGCAAAGAAAAAATTATCATCTTGATCTTCAGGTATATTACAGTTGATACGATAATGAAATTAATAAACATGGTAAAAAAAAACAACAATGAGTGGTGAAGGAGAAAAAAAAGAGGAGAATAAAAAACGAGATTTGAAAAAAAATTAGAAATGAAAATGGTATAATAGGGAAATAAGAATTGGAGGAGGAGGAGGAGTTGATGGTTCGGGTAACGCAAGGCCGATCGTGTTTTTTTGGTGCGGGCATTCACTTATTTTTTCTAGATCGACTTTGCATTACCACGCGTCGTCGAACGTTTAAACGGGCGCGAATTTGATAACGCGCGCGCACGTGCGGTTGTGATTAATACAAAAGACAAAAAATAATAATCCATTTTGTCTAACACAGGGAGAGATTATTTCGGAGTAGATAGAATAAAGGAGGAAGAAATGTCGAATGACAATTGCACATTGTAGCAAAATAATTTCAATTGTCATTAATCATTTCGTCATTGCTCCTCTCGCCATATCGTCGTCGTTCGTCGTGAATTGCGTTGTGATAATAATTGACTAGTAGGGGCCGGATTGTCCGGGTGGTCCGTAATTGGAGCTTGGTCCAGATGGTCCACTTGGACCGGAACCACCATGGCCACCATCAAGTCCACCAGAGATGCTGCCTGAAATGCTTGATCCACTTCCAAGTGAACCGCCAATCGATCCACCACCAATTGAACCGCCACCAATTGATCCACCTCCAATAGATCCACCACCAATTGATCCACCACCAATTGATCCACCACCAATTGATCCACCACCAACCGATCCACCTCCAGAAACTTCCTTCTGCAATAAAAAAAATTACCAAATGAATTTTCATATTCAAAATTAAATTTCATCGATCTTTCATTATTCTTTTCCTTTTTTTTTCAGCTACAATAATTCTTACCTGAGTCTTGTACTTGATGAAGTAAACTTCGGGTTTGGATGGTTGAGTTGGTGCAACAGTTGGTAAATTGACTTCTGGTGCGTCTTCAGGTTTCTTTACCAACACATAAATGAGTGTCTTTTGCTCATCCTGTTGTGGGAATGCAGGAATTACTGGTGCAGTTGGAGTTGGTGGAGTTGGTGCTTTGATGAAGATAATTTTATAATGTTTCTGTGCAGGTGCTTGTGGTGCAATAACACGGCTTGGTCTGTCTTCAGGTGCCTCTGGTGGTGGCACATGGACATAGATGTGTTTTTGGATGATTGATCCACCACCGAAACCACCTGATCCACCACTGAAACCACCTGATGAACCACCGCTGAATCCTCCTGACGATCCACCGCTGAATCCGCCTGATGATCCACCGCTGAATCCTCCTGATGAACCACCGCTAAATCCACCCGATGAACCACCGCTGAAACCACCTGATGAACCACCGCTGAATCCGCCTGAAGAACCACCGCTGAATCCACCTGATGATATACCGCTCAAACCTGAACCGCTACTAAAACCGCCACCACCGAATCCAGATGAACCACCAAGGGCTAATCCACCAAGACCACCAAGTCCTCCAAGACTTCCTCCACCTGGTGCTCCATAGCTACCACTGGGCTGCTGATATGAGTATCCAGCTTCCGGTCGTGCCATCGCCATTGCGGCGAGAGCCACGATCTTGAAAATAAAACAATAACAAAAATTTAAATACAAATGAATAAATAACATTAAAATATTACACAGTAATTAACTATTCAGGAGTATTAAATGTTAATGATAATGAAGAAGGTCAAGGGACAATTATTCATATTGAAAACGCAATATTTGGCTCTAAATATTGAAATATACCAAAATTCATCAATTAAAAATGAATGAATAAATAATCAATAACATTCACTACGAATAAATTACACTTGTTCAAAGAGATTTCAATTTTTTTCATCCAACATTGGATAGAGAAAGTGAAGATTCACATGAAGATTGAAAGTGGGGAGGATAAACGCGGAAGGAGTCACGAAGTTGATCACACGACTCTGAGACTTGACTCACCATGAATGCCCTCATGATTGTGTATATGTGTGGTAAAAAAAAAGGTGGTGGGTGACTTCTTCTGTATTTTATATATGCCTATGTATATATAATATAACGTTTAACGCTTTCGCCTCTTGTGGTGCTGCTGTTGCTTGATTTGAGAACTGATGCTCCGTGCTCGTCCGGAGCACGGCTTTTATACAAACGAGCGCGATCCCGTCGTCGTGGGTCGAGACTTCTTGTGTGTCAGGGGAGAGGGTCCACCTCACCTGAATCCCAACCGACGAACCATCACCTCTACGTGCTGAGATGCTACATCGTACGACAACCAACATGACAAACTAAATGCACATAAATAATTATTCAAAGAAAACTTCTTTTCATCTATTGATTATGACACTCGAATTTATTTCATATGTATTAAACATTAATTCATTCACTACATCAATTAGAATAATTTAGTTAATGCCATAGCTAAAGTGAAATATTAAGTGCATGCAGACAAGTTCAAATGCTGCATGTGGTAAATAAATTATAATTTCACATTTGAAAATATGCAAATGATATATTAATAATTAATACTGTTAGACAGAAGTGTAAATTATATATTCAAGGGTTGAGCTTTCTTCCTTCGCTTCATTATTCAATGTAATTGAATGCAAAATATTTCAATAAGCTACTGCACTTTCGAGATATACACTTCCGTTCATGTATCCATATACAGATATAATTGAGAAATCGTGACAGTCAGATTCACCGTTGACCTCATTCATAAAAAAAAAAAAAAGGAAAAGAACAGATTGAAAATAACTTAATATATCTAGTTATGTAATTGTTCAAATGCCAAAAGACGATTTGGGTGGAGAAATGAAAAATATAGTGAAATAAAAGAGTGTTAATGTAGATAAAATGTTGTAAAAAAAAGAGAAAGAAGAAAGAAGTCTGTTTTACGATGGTATTCCAAGGTTGTAGCCTCTAAAAGCATTGAGAGAAATGTCGTGTGATTTGCTCGAGATCTTGTTGTACATTATATATATATAACGACACTTTCGTTGCATCATTGGGAGCTGTTGGTTTATAGTTGATGCGATCACACAGATAATCCGTTGACCATATTATTGCATTTATTTTCATTGACACGTACAGGAGCGATTGCAATTGCAATTTGATTTCTAAATGTTATTATTTATTTAGTTGCAATAGAAAAGAAAAAGAAACGTCACACAAGTTTGTTGTTACTGGATCGATGAATTTATCCTATTTAATTTACCTTCAGGGCTTTTATTTTCTTCTATAGAATATCGATAATTAACATGCAACTGTGTAGTTAGTGCATATTTAATTATCATTCATATTTTGTCTATAGTATATTTAAGTGAAGAGATTAATTGATTTAATTTAATAGTTAGTAATTTAATTATTAGTCGTTACACTCTTTTGTTATTTCATCTGTGTTATTATATACTCGTTTTAGAATTACAACATCATCATCATCATCAGCGTTCAACAATATTTAATTGTACACTTGCAATATTATGCTTTTTTTGTTTCGTTTTATAATAACAAGCGAAGAAAATTACTGATTGATGTGTACAGAATTTCGACAAAGCTTGAAAAATTTTATGTATATATATATATATCTGTAATAAATATACAAACACGCGATTTTATTTTCTTGTATTCTAAAAAATACTTTGTCAATGTAGTCTACAACATCACCTTCAACATTACCTTCATACACTAAATAAAATTGAATATTAAATCCCACAACAGTGAATTTAAAATTAATTGTGGAGGCCAAATACTGAAATGTCATTTATTTCTAATTAAATGCATTTTGTATATTTTAATTTAATATTCATATTGTGAAATGAATAATTAAAAAAGGTAAAATATGAAAAAAAAAATACACAAATATCATCATTGAAATAAGTGGAAATAAAGAATGAACAAAAATCGAAATCGAAATTGAAACGAAAAGAAAAAAATAATGATGAGATGCGAGAGCGTTGATTTCGTGTGAGAGGACATAGAAAGGAACTCCTAAATCCATTTGACCTAAATAAATTTTTTTCTTCTCCTTTTTTGTTCTTTTAAAATTTGATAGTCTCACTCTTGCTCTTTCTCTCTTTCTCTCTATACTCAAATATATTTATTCTTTTTTGCGCATGTTATTTTTAATTTCAAATCAGATGGCAAAACGATAAGGGGAAAGAGGACTTTCGCGAATATTGGTAGAGAGTTTGTTTGAAGTTAAAAATTGAGATGGTTAAATGGTCTCACTCTGTTCCATCTCCTTTAACCTATGTCGATCCGAATACATATATAATATATACGCCAAAAGGAAAGGAAAGGCCGAGCAGCAGCAGTGAGAAAAAAAAAAAAGAAAAAAAAAATTGTATGTGAAAGAAGTTTTAAGGAGAATCTCTTCTCTTGTTGAATATATATTTTTATTATGTATTTGTGTTGGTTACAATTTTATAAATGTATGTGTTTGCCTTTCTGCCCTGCAGCGTCCAGAAAACGTTTCGTGGTACAAACTACGTCCGGGCTCATGGCGTTTCCACCATTCACCACACAGAGTGAACACACAGATATAAGACCAACTCTCATCACTTTTACTTATGCGAGCATGTATAATATATAAAGAGAAATATTACAGATACAACTGTACATAATATCAAAAGTGCATGGATGATAATATAAAATAACTACTTTTATGTATTACAGTTTATTCAATTTCTTTTATTTCATTTTTTTCTTCTACTTCTATTTTTATTTCATTGTTGTATAATTCATGTGACAGAATTACACAATTTATTTTGTGAGACGATGATTCAACATTAAATTAATCTTTCATTCATTCTATCCTAATTGCTTTCATAATAATTGCGCGCATTTTGCTCTGTAGTCTCACTGAAATCGTCTCGTTAGGATTCTCCATATTAATAAAATTGGACCAAGGGCAAAAGTCACTTTTACTTGATGTCCCACAGTTATTCATTTTTGATTTATACATATTTGTAAATGTATTTCTTTTCAGTTATTTTGTATTTAGTTTTTTTTTCTCAGGAATGGAATTCAATGTATTGATTGGCAAAGATGAATTATGTAATTATGGATGTGAAGATAATTTAAAGAGTATCTGTATAGAGTTTGGTTTGAATCTAATCAGAAAAATATATTTAATAGTTAACCAATGCGGAATCGATGCTGCGATTGCAATAAAGAGAGATGAGAAACTTGATCGAGAGGGTTTTGGTATGTCGAAGCGAAATTGTGCACGAGGTTATATTGGTATAAAGTTAAGTGGAGAGATGTGTGCACATGCATGAGAATAAATACAATTACATGTGAGCCTTCGCCACATTATTGAGAAGGATGGCTCGCGCGTTCACCTCTGGCTAACCGACCTGCTGAACGACTGTATTATATATACATTTGTATATGTATGTATCTATATGTATTGATATTTGTGTGTATGTATTTACTCTCATCGTCTGCATCTGTGTCTCGAAGAAAGTTGAGAATTTTCACCTCCCGGAGAAAGCTTATTACGCGGGGACCCCTTACGACACAGCTTGGTGGCCACAGCGGTCGTGTGGAGGAGCTCGCATGACCATCCGTGTATTAGTCGGCTTCTTCTTCCTTTGGTTATCGTCATAGTTTATTCAAGTTGAGGAATCTCTTCCCAGTAAGAGTAATCGGAAATAGTTTGACAAGAATTTTTAATGGTTAAACTATTGGGATTTTGTTGGGTTTTAAATATTTTTCAAAGCTCAAGTTTTATTATTTGATGAGAATTTTTATTTGTGGTTCGTTTTTATTTTAGAAGTGAGAATGAATTGCTGAATTAATTTTCTGTCATCGTTTGTAGTATTGCTTGGACGAAATGGATCATTTGATTATTGAAAATATTTCTTGCATTTCAAGAATTCATTTATATCAAATTATTCTTCATTTTCTATACCAAAAAAAAAATAAAGATATAAATAAAATAAATTCCTCAGAAGTATTTCAGAACCTATAAAACTTACATCATCACTCACATAATATTTCTATTCACTTCATTTATTTACCTAATCAACAATAATCTCTAGGAATCGGCAACGATTTTATCGCTGCCATTAATTTCCATTCCTCTCCGAAAAAAAAAAATAGCTGAATAAATAAATAATTCATACCAGTTGATTGAAACATTTCTGATTCTCAAATTCCATCATTTCCATAGAATCATTATTCATGCAATGAAAAGAAGCAAAAAAAGAAGGACAAACTAACAAATAAACAAATAAATAAAACAACAAATAGTTTAAAATATTCATCCAATGCAACTTTTTTTTTCCGCCATAGAGAATTTTTTTCTTTTCTGCGAAAGGAAAATCGGAGCAGTTATGGAATAACGAATGAGCCAAAGACACACGCACATCTCTCTTCACATATAAAATATCTATACACATAAATCTATATATACAGAGTAACAAAGTGTATTATATATGTTAGGGCCTAAGAGTGTGCGTCAAATGGATAACGCAAACATCACCAGAGCGCAGCGCTCGTCTTACACAGTGAACGTAACATCATTTTGTATTTTCGTAATTCGAAAGAGCTTATGTATATACATATATAAATTTTTTCCTTTCTTTATAAAAAGGAAGGAGCGTTGTTTTATATATTTCTTTCTCTCTTACCATCACTCTTAACGTTGTATTGCCTTATCGCGAGCATTATACGTATTAAAGTTTGCGGCCGGTTGCACAAAGTCATTTACACCAGTCACCTACACGAGACGCGTAGTGGCTTTCTACCGTTAAAGAATTCGTTCCTTTTTTTTCTTACTCACACTCTTATCCTGTCTCCATATACATATATATATATATATATATATATTGCATCCACAAACCATCTCTAGGATGATCCTCCTGTTGGACTTTTGCCATTGCGTTCTCTCCCCTCGTCATAAACTCTCTCGTGAATATAATTCGTGTTGACTCTTGCAAGAGATTATAACTCATCAGCTTAGACACACAACTATTCCTTTGAATGTGTGCATTTATGTAGAAGTAAATAAATAAATATAAATATTTCTAACAGAGAAGAGAATCCGGAAGATTTAACTTGGAAATATAAATTACAAATTGTATTCATCGAATTTAATCATTTTTCATTTCTCTTTTTCTTTGATAGTAATGAGGGTTTTTATTTAGATATTTATTTTATTTTTGTATGGATGGATGGAGATTGTTTATGTCATTTGTGTTTTGTCTGTGAATGACAAGTGTTGATGGAATTTATTTTATTCAAGCCTGTCATGTTATTTTTCTTCATTACACTTTGTATATCAAATTTTTCTTTAGGTTAAATTATGTATGTACATTATATATTAAATGTAACATTGAGATGGATTGCGTCGTCATTGTCGTCTTGGTCGTTTATTGCCTCTTCAATTTGGCGTGTATGTTACGTAAATTTGCAACTCTATTGTTATTGTTTTATATGTATGCTATTATATTAAATGTATCCTCTTGTTGTTTCATGTTTACTATACCGTTATACGGTATTTAAACTTGTACACAATTATTTATATTTTTTTTTTGCTTGTTGTTATTTTCTCTACTTCATGTTTATCTTTATGATGTTACACATGAGAATGTAACAGTTATTTTTCTTTCATTGAAGGAAAAGAAAAAAGAATGGGGATAAGAATAATGAAAGAAAAAAGGGCGACATAAGAGTGGGTAAGTTGTAAGTGCTGAGGCAAAAGAGAAATACAATGACACAATGGCATTGGAGTAAGTACATTTGTAAATGGACGCTGTGGGGCGTGAAAATATGATAATGATGATAATGATGATGACGATGGAAAAAATGAAAATGTTTTGAATGTGGTGAGAAAAGAATTGATGTGCATTGAAGAAAGTTTGTTGTTTCTTATGATTGTCTTGATGAAATTTCACAGAGTGAATTGAATCATAATTGCAATGTCTTTTTTTTTTCTTATGTCATTGGAAAGAAATTTTCTTGATATAAATTAATAGATCCTTTTCTAGAACTATTTAAACATCTGATTTTTTAAATTGCATAAGTGAATTTATTACTGGAATTTTAGTATCAATTTATGAATTTTTGAATTCACAATTTGAACAGAGAACTTTGGGAATATGAAAATGATTATTAAGTAGGGAAATTTTTTGTTACAAATAAAATTTCAAATATCTGCATCAATCAGTATTAATCAATCAAAAGAAAAATAAAAATATAAATGTAAAAATAAAATTTCCACCCTTCGCTCTCACTTTCATTTTCCATAAAGATCTCTCGACAATTTTCCCAACTATTAACAACATTCGATATCATCATATTTCTTTCCCTCCAGAATAGTTGTAAAGTAGGATTACACATTCAATGAGGCAAACATAACTTGAGATTGTACAAAACCATCAGCACAACTGCTCAGAGATTGGCTCGCAGAAATGAAAAAAAAAAAAAAGCCAGAAAAGAGAGAAGCATCGAGCGCAGTTTAATGTGTTGAAGAAGTGGCAATCGACGAGTAAGCATCAGCCGCATAGGTATATACATAATAAGGATGACCAGATGACCGAGTGGACTTTCACCAGCACATTCTGGTAATCGAGATCTATATTGAGAAAGAGGAAAAAAAGGTAAATCGAGAAAGGAAGAGCATGAGAGATATTAAACGATGAGCAACAAATGGTGACGAGACACATCAGCATAGGAATGTGCATTTAAAATTTGTGCATCATTTATTTGTTATGGCTGATTAATCATTCAGGACGCAACAACTCTTCATTTTAATGCTCTCCATGGTGATGAGGATAAATTAAATAATTTCATAAAATGTAGAGTGAAAAAAAAAAGGAGGAAGGAAAGGAGAATAAAAATTATGGATTATATGTACAGAGGGATCGTGGGAAATTGTTGCGATTCATGTATTTTGACAAACGCAATGGCGGATGGACGGTGAAAGTATCGCAACTAAAATGCAAGCGTGAATCTTTGTGTGTATATATAAATGCGCTTCTATATACCGATACGATCTTTGGCCGCCTTTTTTTTTTTTATTCTACTTATTATTATATTTCTTCTTTTATTATCTCCTGTTAATATATTTATTTATATATTTAAAGATTCCGCAGTGTGTATACTTCCTGTTTCGTTGCCGGAACATAAATTTCTACATGACTTCATATAGACAATTATGTCTTTCCATTGTATTTTATATTTAATATTTATATGGGTTTGTGGTATGCGAAGTTAAGTGGAAACAATGAGAATACAATAATATATTAAAATAATTCATGTGCATTTGTAATTGTTTAGGTGGTTTGTTTGTGTGAGTGGGGTAATTGTGGGTTTGTTATATATGAAATTTATTTCGAATGAGTTATGCAAGTGAAAGTATTAATGGTTTTGATGGTTTATCGTTTGTCGATATGGGAATGTTGGTATGGTGGGATTTTTTAGAATTTGTTCAGTTGAATTATTATGTTCGGTATGTGGTAACATGAATTTTTTCTGTGGCGGGATTATTTGTTTTGAATGTACCTTGTGGCGCCACCCGACTGAGAACTCGTGGACTATTTAATGCGTCGCGGAAAATTTTGAAATAGTTGAAATGTGCGATGGGAAAAAAATTTGAATTGTTTTAGAGAATTGAAAGTGTTGAAGAGCATATTTGTATTTTTTTAAATACTTTTCATGTGACAATAGTTAATAGGATGACAATTTTTTCATTTATCGTGATATTAAATTTCTCACAAAACATTCACAGAGAAATATGATGAAGTAGAAATAATTAGCGCGTTACATCAACCGCGGAAAAGAAAATAATTGCATGAAAGTGTCTGTGATATTTTTTTTGCGGGAAAAAACGTGAAATAAGAAATATAAAAAATTCAGGAAGTATTTTCGAATGTTGTTGTAAATTAATTTGTATTGTGAATGTATGAAAATTGAATTTGAGAATTTTTATTTCTCATGATTCATTGATTTTATTCATGTTTATGTTATTGAAAGGGTAAAATGTAGGGGTTGTATGTTTCACCCTTATCAAATTTGCCTAGAAAAATACTCTTGTGCCCATTTCAGTTGCAATTCATCGTGATTGTTTTTTTTTGTCTCGGTTTTTTTTGCAGAAAATGAGATTGCAAAACTTCCATATGCCCAACGAGGGTGGAAAGAGTCCATAGCGTCGTATTGACCCTGCCCGAATTTTTTGCTGCCACTTTGTAATTCATTTTTTTCTTTCAGAACTTCTTTCTTTTTATCGACACCCAAGGGGTTAACTAACATAAAGACGGGCACAAAATGAAATTCTGATTGATAGTTTTTACATTATAAAATTGAGAGTGAAGGCAAACTGAAAATCAATAAATACAGAATTCAATACCCATTGAATGTCTATGCATATGAATCAGGTCAGTGATTAAATCGCCCTTCGAGATAATCAGATTTCAATTCATTCTTCAACAAGGCGTTCTAACAACGTTGAATTTAATTACGACGATGAGAATTCCGTGATAGTGATAATCAATTAAATATTTAATTTCATCGATGTTAAATGGATTGAGAACAAAAAAATTATTGAAACATTTTGTAACAATATGAAAAATCTCCAAGCAATTATAATTTGATATTTAAATATTTCTGTTGTGTTTTTGGGTGATAGAAGTGTTGAGTTATCGTTGTGTCCAGTTTCCGCGGCTCTTCTCCCACTTTGCGGATACACCATCGTCATTGTAGCGTGTGCTCCGATATAAGCACGACTCAGTCGATCCGCGGTGCGCGCGCGAAACGTTTCTATTCTATTTTCTGTCTACTGCTTTGATGAAATTATTCGTTGTTGGCACGTGAAATCGACTTGTCATAATTTATAGAAAAATTGTCATTAATTTTCAGTATTTTATATTTTGTTATTTCTTGTGATTATATTATTTATAATATATATAATTATATATCACAATGAAGTTATTTGTGATTAGGATAATGAAAATAATGAGGGAAAAAAAGTTGGAGCTTTAAAATGATTAATTAATAATTCAATGAGTCAATTTATGTTTCGTATAATCCTTGATTTCTGGTGAGAATTTACATTAATTTGAATTATTGTTTTTCATTTTATCTGTAAAATATTACTGAGAACATTGACAGAATATTTTGTTGTCGTAAAATCAAACGAATTCAAAAAAATAAAATATGAGGAATTATTTATATTTGTTGATAAACAAAAGAAGTTAAAAGAAAGAATGATTGTCAATTGTCATTCAAAATTCACTAATTATTGAGGATATTCTTATTCGAATATTCTGTTTGTATAAATCAAACAAAATTTCCATAAACAAATAAAGAAAATGATAATGCAATAATTTACGACACAATTACAATATCAGTATCATATTTTAATACTTTCTGTTTTCATTTGTAAATAATTCAGTGAGTTATATTATGAAATGAATTTCTAACATTTTTCAAAGAAAAAGTGATAATAATTTAAAATCCACACACCTACACACAAAAAAAGTGATATCGTTATAATTCTTGATCGATCATCACCGCTATTAATAAATCATCAAAAACATATTCGACAGATAATTTTTATCAACATGAAAAATCCAAAAACACAAGAAAAAAAAAAGAATAATTTCAATTCACATCAATTTTTCCCTTTTTCTGTTGATCGTCAATACATCATAAATTTTTTTTTACAACTACCTCACAAAATACCAACATATTCACAAGCTCTAATCGTTTATCATCCTCGTTATTGACTTTACGATGCATCATTCAATTTCATAATATGTTTTCTCAATAACATCAAAAAAAAAATCTGAAGAAAAAAAATAGCAAACAGGTGAACTATATCATCATAATTTCCTTATTTCCACTTTACCTTCCATCAATTTCCCATTTTATCTCCATCTTATTCCAATCAACAATTGCAACAATAATCATTCAATATCAATCAACATTTTTATTGACGATTCACTTCCATATCTCTATTCTTCTATTGCTTACTTTAATCCAATTACAATCGGGATGAAGTGCTCTAGAAAGTGACGAAGGTCACGCAATTGACATCTCCATCGTGTCGAAATAAATCCCTTGGTCGTTATATCGCAATTCAAAATATCTCAATCAATTTAATAATTCTAAATCCAATAAAAACTTTAATACTTCATACTCTAATCAATCTCATATTTTTTAAATCCAACAAATCCACATGAGAAAAAATTTCATTGCGTGACTAACAAATGTAAAAACTGGGAGAGAACATAGTTAATTAATTCAACAATATTGTAGACTATGAATAAAAAAAAAGGGACAAAAACAAACACGACATATATTACCATAAATATAAATAATTCCTGATGACAGAGATTTACTTTAACAAATATATTCTCGTGCAATACTTTAAATGTATAATGAACGTAGACTATTTTATGTTCTCCTTCACATCTCAGTTCTTTTTTCCTGTCGTCCTCTCTTCCATAAAGATATTTTTGCTTGTTGTTAGTCGTGGAACAGAGTGAATGAGGTAAAAGATAAAGTGAAGTGCGATGAAACAAAATCGCCATATATGTATAATATGCGTAGGTATAATATTTTGTATATGGTATTTGTGTGTGTGTGTGTGTGTGTGTGTTTTTAAATGTGTACACACACCCGACGGCCACTCATCAAGTCACAAATGCGTAACGACGATAATAACTGTGAGTTACGTATAAACTTTGCCTCCTTTTTTTTTATTCTGATACTTTTGCGACTATATAAAACTAAAGACCTATGAGTGACTCCCCGAGGAGACAATAACGCAAGACGATAGTTATCTGTATAGATATAAATGTATAAACAAGACGCATTTGTTATATGATCTTATGTTCCACCCACAAAACCATAACAATTTTTCTTTTTGCTATAGACGTGTACTTGTAATTGTTTTCCTTTTGTTTCACACTCTTAAAGAGATGATTTGAGGTGAGAGAAACTGGTTACGGTAAATATTGGAATTTTTTTTGGTAGAGGAGTTTTGAAGGTTGATAGGGTGAAGTGGAAGATTTGTGGGTGAGTTTAAAATGTGATATTTTATTAGAGAATGTTGAGAAAGAATTTTGTTTGATGGTTTGGAAGAATTGTTGAAGTAGTTGAAGGAATTTTTTTTTTGATGGCTTCAAGAGGAATGAAAATGTTAAATGAGAATTTTTAGATGAATAAATGAAATTATTTGAGAATTATTTTTTGGAGATTGTTAATTTTAATTGTTGATTATCAGCATGGTAAATATTGTGGTATTAAATTTTGTGGTGGATGATTAAAGGTAGAATCACTTAAAGGTGAGAAGTGAATAGAATTTTCTCAAGTATTTAATCACAACCCTTTTGTCCCAAATATAACAAACGATTCCTGTTAATTATTAATCAGAATTTCTTTGTGAAATTCAACATATTGAGAAGAAAGAAAATATAAAAATACGAAGGAAAAATTTCAATGTTTCAATGTATTCACACAAATGGTATTCCTTCTTGAATTTATATGGCATCTACTAGTAAACATTTTGAAAAAATAATCACAAATCCAAGAAGAGAAAAAGTTTATTATGGACACTCTTGAAAAATGCACTATCACAATACACACGTTGTATTTTTCTTCTCTTTTAATATTCACTCGATTACTTTTTTTTTTCCTGATCATGCATTCTTACTCCACGTCACAATCTATTATAAATGCGAGTGTATATGCACAAGTGTCATGAACTCAAGTGTGTATCCATATACATAATAAATATCGAGGATATACACACAGCTATGTAGTCATTTATATAGTAGTAAAGCAAAAGAGGTGTGTCAGACGACGAGATGTACTTTTACGGCGCTTTAAAATTATAAAAAGCTGATGCATATCGTCTTTATGATTTTTTTTTTCATGCGGCAATGAGAGATAAATGTTTCTCAAACAAAATTTGCATTAATTTGTTGGATACTTATCCCAACGTTAGAATAAGCAGGAAACATAAATTAAATTCTTGCAAAATATTATTGAGGTGAAGAAATGTGCAAGGTCAAAAATTCTGGCGTTTTGTTTGACTTCAATTTAAACAACAGAAGTCATTTGCTACAAAAAATATTTTAAATGAATTACAAATTCAACTTTCAGGTGAAAAGAAAATAAAAAATAGCAAAATGCTGATGTCATATAAAATGAAGAAAATTGTCGGATTTTTAATTTCTGTGAACAATTTTTTATTTTTATAAATAGAAGTCAAATCATTATATTGAATAGAATCATTAGGATGAATTCAGTGGTTGAAATGTTTCATGATCAACTGCGTGGGATGTGTTTTCAAATAAGATATACAGTGGATTCATTGTTATATCTTTACTGTGCCCACACATTCATCTCAAATTAATTCAGCTCATTGCTTATCGGAAATCGATCAATAGATAATTCACATGTTTTTCACATCTCAATAAAAGAAGAAAAATATCAAAAAGAAAAACAACAATTTAATTAATGTTTTTATACTTTGTATACAAACATAAAATGCCGCAAAATTATTCATTGACATTTCCACCCACAATTTTTCATGTGGAAAACATTTGTGCATAAATTCATAATTAATACAGAATTATAATTAATTCAACCATCATGATTATCATTTTTAATCGTCTCTCATCAATATAATGACACAGAGAAATGTTATAAAATTTATTTCATTATTTTATACACAAAAAGAAAAATATGAAAATAATCCTTTAACATTTCTTTGTTCAACTGAAAAATATTTCTCACTCTTATTAGACAATCAAAAAATTTTCTTACACTTGAAATAATTTCTAGGTCTGTAGATGTATCAAATAATTTGAATTTCTCCAATGAAGCCAGGAAAATTGAATTATTTTCATTGCTAATAATTCCTACATGTTGATATTTCACATGAATAATTCAAATATACAAAATCAAACACAAATTGTGAAATATTATGACCAATAATTCATCCTATCATACATAGAATTATTATTCACTAACAACAGTTGGAAAATTAAGATGATAAGTCACGTATGAGCTGTGAATATTCGTCTATGAAATCACGTATTTCATTCTGTGTGTATACAGATGACAAGAAACAAGGAAGACTGTCTCAACAATTGTACGTTTGAATTGCACGAATTTACACGATGATGATGATGATGCATCGAAACCAGCTGCGATGTCAATTCGCTGGTGTATGTGATAACAAAAACAATCAAAACGAATGATGAGAGATTTCCAAATGGAAGACAATAAACTGTGACAATCACTGATTGTACAAACTTATCAACTTCTACACAAGTCCAGGGATCATTCCGTATAAATTATGGACAACTTAACGATAGAATATAACGACGTGACAAATTCCACCACAAATGATTCGTGGGTGGATTACGATTATGATCTAGACGAATCGTTAAGTCACTTTGAATGGGCTGAGTTGGCACCTGCACTTACTATTTATTCCATTACTTTTTGTTTAGGATTAACAGGTTGGTATTTCAATTGTATTAATAATTATCATGCTTTTACTATAATCAAATATGGAAAAATTAATATCATTGTAAAATTGATGTCATTTAGAATTTTACTAATGAATTGTGGCAGTCATTCATATTTCATCTACTTGGCAAAGTCTGTCATAATTAAATTACTAAATTAAGTAGAATTCGGTTGGATGTATCAGACATCGTAAATTATCATTGAATGAAAATTAATAGAATAATTATTTTTATGAATAATCGAACACCTTTCGATAGATAAATGAATAAATCACTACATAAAAAGTTCTTTATTTTCATCATAATTTTTCATACAAAAGCCTTTTTTTTTACTGTATTAATTATTGTTTAACAACTCTGTGCATGTGCATAATTTTAGGCAGTTAAATCACATGAAAACATATTTTCACAATGTATAAAAATGAACCCATAAAATTAGCCAAAAAATATAAACTAAAACAGCTATAAATATTGAAAGATTTATCACAGTTGAATTTATTAGTCATTCACAAATTTTTAATCGTTTTCGTTTATATAATCACTCTGTAACAACATCCTATCATTAATATCAAATTTTTAAACTCCTCTTGAAATATATATTACAAAATAAATTATTCATACCAAAATGTCACACCATAAATAAGAACGAATTGACTAAAAATTTGATACAAAGTTCAAATTTATCACTGAATCAATTTCCAACATTGGAAATCTAAAAAAAATTGAGACAAGGTTTTATTGATTACCAATAATTGAACTCATAAATTGACAGGAATATAACAAAATGCTCCAAAACCCAAATAAAACTGTCGAATAGAACAATTAAACAAATTCCCATATTTAATCTTCTAATTTTTTATGTTCACAGGTAATCTAGTGATCATCGCATCAACAATATGTCCAAAATTAAGACCTTTACCAGCCACACCAACAAATATATTCCTGGGTGGATTGGCAACAGCAGATCTAACATTAATTACCTGTTGCATCCCAGTTAAGGTAGAGAAAACAAATAAAATAAATCTTTCAATAGAACTTCCTTACTATTATTTTAAAATAGAACACAAGCTCGAGTGTCTTTATCGAATGATCAACTTGAGAAAAAAAAAAGAACGAAAAACAGATGAAGAAAATATAATGAGGATAGTGTTCGTGTTATAGGCAAAAATAGGACAGAATGAGACAGAATGATTTCAGTTACAAGTGTGCACGTGTGTATAATGTGTAGATATATATGTAGACTATAAAGACATGTAGAAATAAGAGTGGGGAAAATCAAAAATAAAATTTAGACACGGTGCCAAGATTACAAATTCTAAAATTAACTTGATTGCTAGAGAAGCAGAGACCCTGTTTGTTGATAGAATAAATGGAAATTATGCGTTGGGTGTCGATTGAATGAGTCTGTGGTGCACATTTTTTTTCTCCACATTTCTGTTTCCCGTTTTTTTTTTTCTTTCTTTCTTGACACTGACATCTCCATAATTATAGACAACACAGTGTATAACAAACGTCGATGATAACTTCTCTGTCGTGTAAAATTAATCCAAAGAAGATGTCAGTGGTTTATTTTAAACCTTTTTTTTTACCCACTTTATGTTGACGTTCGAGCAAAACAATTTTATAAATGACTATTGACTGAATATTTATTCCAAGTTAATAACAGTTTTCGCGTTCTTTTTTTTAAACACAGTTTGTATTATTAACTGATTCTAATTTTGAAACAATCAATATTTATAATAAACATTTAACTTTGTGTACTAAATATAAAAAATAAAATAGAACAAATTTATATTTTTTTTTTCTTCTCTTCCTCAATTTAAAAATGATCTGATGGAACATCTGGTGCACTTTTATTCTAATGGATACTGATAAGCGAGGATGCGTGATAGTAATTATGCAATTGCAGTACAGAGACGAGAGAGGATAAAAAAAAAACTTTTATATAGATATATAAGAACACGAGATAAGAAAAAAAAAAATAATGAATAATATCAAGCTTTTTACGTCAACGGAAAAATGAATGATTGTATATTTTGTTCAGTGACTCTCTGACGAAACCGTTTGGGAGAATAAAAAAAAAAATATATATAACAATAATAAGTCTTGACGTTGGTGAGGAAAATATAAAAGCTCGTGACGACCATTCTATTCGTGTGTGCTTATATTTGTGTGACAAAGGCCAGAAAGCACACGACACGTAGCAAATAGCAGTGCGATCAAACTCAGGTTTGTTTCAGGATAAAAAATAAAAAATACCAACAGAAGAAAAAAAACACCAAAAAATAAGGGAATATGTGACAAAGGAGAAAATAAAGAGACAAATTCTAAATTTCCTTTGAGAGCAGTTCAAAATAAAAATAAAAAGGTCGTGGACGTGAGATGTGCACAAAAAAAGTAGAGTTTTAAAATAGTAAATTGCTGAAACAATGAAAAAAAAATATTAGCAACAAAGTGATCCACATTTGTTTGTATATTTTATTGGGTATAGATTGGCATTTTTATTTTTCATGTTTCCATTTGAATTTTCGTTGTGTCTGTCTCACAAAGTTATGACAGGTGCAATTAAATTGTTCATTAAATTTTGGGTGAGCCCTGAAGCGTTGATGTGAAGTGGATCGATTTCCTGTTTCTGAAACCTTGCGTTATATTAACTTACAGTAATAATAATAATAATACTGATAGTGATAACAATGATCACAATAATATTACAAGAGAATCTCATTGTTAACGTATTGCAAAGTGATATCATACTTCAATACGTCAGATCGAATTATCATATTTCCACAATAGATTATTATTTCATGAACATATGTATTCTACTATGGAATACGATATGAATTTTATTCTTACAATTCAAAAGAATGAAGAAGAAGAAGTAGAAGACGTGACTCTGTACTTGACTATCCACAAAGTTGATATAAGAAATGAAATTTCACTACGATGAAATGAATGAAAAAGTTGAATGTGAGAAAGAAAATCTGAAACATTTGGTAGGAAAAAAATATTAAAAGTATAAAGAAAGGTAAAATTAAAATAAAACGTGAGAAATAATTATCAGACGTGAGACATTAAATGAAGTAAAATAAACATATGAAAAAAAAATTTTCCTTAGTAATTACATTCATCCATAAATTTCATAGAGTAAAATGTTTAGCTACTTTGTAAATTTTTTCTCAATTTAAATTTGTGTACGATGATTGATTGTCAGTTAAATTAATGTCATATTATATATTTCTTTTCTTCTGATGATAAATACAAAATGAAAATGACGTTTTCATTATTAGTCTGTCAATTTCTCTTTGAAATTTATAAATTTCATCAAAGAAAAATTTTTCATAGAAGAAAATTTAATATAAGAATTTCTCACACAAGAATTTTTCGTTTATTCTTTAACAAAAGAAAAATGGCAAATAAAAAATGTTATATTACTCATAAAAATAATTCTATGTTATCTATGGTATTTAATTTTGTTGGTAAAAAATCATTTTTATTTAAAAATTTTCTCTATTTTAATAAAATACTTTATGTTATTTACCTCACTGCATTGCGCACTCAATTCCACGCAATATATATAACATACTCAGACAAACTTCTCTCGTCTTGGGGGATAAATGATCTTTTGGCATGTTCCATGAAGGGGGAGAAGATTAAAACAACATGCGAAGTTGTATATATATATATATATATATGCATACGTATTTGGTATTTCTAAAGCGGCAACGGAGATTGTTAGATAAGAACCTGATGCTTCAGCGTTGCGTCTAACAATGTCGATTAATATATTCAAACTATCTTCAATATTCCCTTTCATTGCTCAAAATCCTCTCTCGACTTTGAGCTACCAAGCCAAACTAAGCGCACTCAACCCCAAGCATTTAATTTCTGATTGCTCTCTACATTCAAACGTCCTCGCATTTGAAATTGACGTACTTTAATTCTATAATATGAAGATATCTTCGTTATCCTCACTGATTATCAACTAAATATACAGTTCGACCTTAAGTACTTCATGGATAATATAAGAAAGAAATTGTACCAGAATTTTTTTATCACAATTGTATTAATAAAAGTTTGGATTGCATTAGGTTGTTGGTAATATGAAATTGTAGTAGAGTAAAAGATGATTCAAATAGTCAAACAATATTTTTTGTTTATTTGGATGATTATTATGTGGAATTTAATTGCTGAATTGTAAGATATTGAGGGTGGTGGAGGTATTGACGTTGATTTAACATGGAAATTGAGTGAACGGTAGAATGGTTAAGAGCTAGTAGTTGGGTTGTATCGTGAAGGATTTATATAGCAGAAAGGTTGATCGATTACAATTTCTAGCTATCAATATTGGTTACTGCTATATTTTGTTGACTAGTACAGGTACATACTACACAGTCAAATGATGATTGGTAGCGTTGTAATAACCTACTTCCATCAACGATGCCTGCATTGATGCTTCAATCGATGCGGTATAATTAATAATTAGTTCAATTTTTATTTTATACGTTTTCAATATTGTTAGATGGAAAATTGTTGCTGATTAATAGAAATTGATTTCATATTTTCTTACTTGGGTATAAATATTCTTTTATTTTACTTTGTTTTATTTTTATTGCAGATTGCTAAACTTTTTTCTTACACATGGACAATGGGAGAAATTGTTTGTAAATCTGTGCACTATTTACAAAGTGTCACAGCTATTTGTTCTGTACTTACATTGACAGCAATGTCAGTTGAAAGGTAATAAAAAATCAGATAATAATTGTTTTGTTTTATAATTCATTCTAATATTTATAATGATTTTAAATCCTTTGGGTATTCTATACACTTTGTATATTTTTTGTTTATTATTTGTAGTACTTGTCCATCGTTGAAGAAGATCTTCACAATTTGAATATCAGTCACATCAATGTTCCCAATGTGTACACACACATTTGTCATTCAACACGAATAAAATATCTCGTCTCGCAATTTATATTCATGAGTTTTCACCAGACTCACATACAGTGAAGTGAATTCAACTTCAGTTAGTTGTCACTCAAAGCCAATTTTTTTTTTCCCTTCATTCTTTATTCTATTTGAATATATTATCCCTATCAGAAACTTTGTTCATCATTTTGTCACTGCAATAATTAATTCATTTCACAATTGACTGTTTCACATATTGGAAAATTGATGTGGGGAAAAAGAACTTGGTGATCTACAGTTATATTTATGTCACACATAGTTTCATATTCAATCATTTATCAATATATTGGATAGCAAAAGATTTATCATTGCACGCTGTCATGATATAACTGATATGATGCCTCTGCCACGATTAACAATAGGGAAAGTTTATATACAGACATATACAGTGGATGTATGTTATCATCATCGTTTTTCAGATATTACGCCATAGTACACCCGATGAGAGCACAATATACGTGTACCATCAGTCAAGCTCGACGTATAGTCGTCGTTACGTGGATAGCAGCTCTTCTTTTGGCTATTCCAATGTTATTTACTCAGGTAAATATGAACATAAAATACAAATAGTTTCTGATTTTTTTGTTGTTGTAAATTTTCTTTTTGTCTAATATTCATCTTTCATTTTTATTTATTTGTTTATTTGTTTGTTTGTTCATTTGATTATTTGGATATTCATTTATTTATTTCTCTTTGGTAGATACACAAACCAGTGGGTGAAAGAATTCGTGCTCACTGGTGTGTTCGAGATTGGGATTCAACGCTGCTCTGGCGTTTACATGAGGTTTATATGCTCCTGTTGGTTCTTATCGTACCTCTAGTTGTCATGGCATTCTGCTATACTGCAATTTGCTGGGAAATTTGGCGTGTTATGAAGCGTAGATATCACATGACATCCAGGCATGCGTAAGTTCACCAATTTTCTGTTGTTCATAAACTTCTTCTTCCAATTTTATTTTAGGTTTCGTTGTGTAGTTAACCAGTATAAATATGTTTTGTTTTTGGAGATTATTTTATTGATAATTTTATTCGTGAGATGAATGGTGAAGTTCTTTTCTTTTTATTGGGGTAAATAAAAAATTCAAGATAATAATATATGGCTGGCAGTTATCAGAACACCAGTTGAGAAAAGCTATGACCACTTGGAATCTGTGCCAAAATTCAAGAGCAATTCATTCATGACAGAATATGATATCAATAGAGGTTTGAAAAGATCCAATTTTAAAAAAAACAACTTGAAAATTTGACTTAAAGTCATAATTCATCAACGATTGGTCTCTAGTAAACCTCAATTTAATTTATAAATATAAAAGTTTCCTTTGATTAAATATTATTTCCAAGATATCCAAAATTCTTGAAAGTGAATCAACAAATAAAACTGTTTTTTGTCTACCAAAATACAACAACAGTGAATTTATATGTCAAATATAAATTTGTCATTAAATTTTCGTTCAAACTATTTTATTGTTGTTATTCATTTCTACATATACTATTACAGTTTGATTTATGTTGACAATTTACGATGCGTCAAGAGAATACACCACATTCAAACAGCATACCAGTTTCGTTGTATTCGTATTGCTATAAATGCAGAGCATCAGAGTTTCAGAGTTGAAACAGCACGACTAGTATTCTTGATGCCAGATATAGGCTTTGACTGATGTACCTACATGAATTATATATTTAGCATTTGCAATCAAAGAAACATATCATTGATGATGTGTAGTATAAAATTCTATTGCTCTACAAACTTAATTTCATTTTATTTTTATATTTAAATCTTAGCTCCAATGATGGTTATTTCATGCATCAAAAAAACTTTGGTTGCTCATGTTGATCCTTTTATATAATCTACTTTATTTCATCATGCTAGGAAAATTAGTTAAATCAAATGGAAATCATGAACTCATGTTTGTATACATGAATGAATAAATATATAAATAAATTTACGTGTACGAGATTTTAGAGAGATTTTGGTACATTTCATACTGGAAGTAGAACATTACCATTAGCAGATATCTACGGATTAATCTGAACCCGGCCAGATTATTATGTCATGTGTATGTATAGAATGAATTTAGCAATGATCGAATGATATTAAACAGACAGGGCTGTGCTATTTTGATAAACAGAATATAATTAATGCAAAAAATTGAGGTAATCACATGTTTGAACAAAAATATCAAATCAACTGGGTCAGTTCAAGCAATAATTAGCATTGATAATGTTTGAAATAAATTGAACACCTGGAATTTTGTGGAAGTCAATTTCCATAGTCAATTCAACAAGTTTTGCCCTTTCATTTAACGTGAGATGACAGTTTGTTGACGTTGTATTTAACTTTGGTATATTCCCACAATGATGAATTATTTGATTGACACATTACTAAGTGGACTTATTTACTTTATGAACAAAATCGTTTATTTTTGTATTTTTAGATTGAGTCCACCAAGTATTAATAATAATATTAACAACAATAACGATTATAATAATTCGGAAATCAATGGCGAAAGTATTCCAATGAATGATCGACGTAGAAGTGGTACACGTTCACGTTCTGCGAGAAATCGTCGTATGGATCCAAGAAGTGAAGTTGAATCACGAACAATGAAACAAGTTTGTATATTTATATTAATTTCATATGAACTCAGTTGGAATTTTCTTCTTTATGAATTTTTCTTCTTTGAATGTTTGTAATTAGGTTGTGAAAATGTTGGTGGCAGTTGTTGTTCTCTTTGCTTTGTGTTGGAGTCCAATGTTGATAGACAATGTTCTCACTGCTTATGGAATTCTTCCACATATGAAATTTGGAACGATAAAACATATGAACACTGCATTCCATCTTATGGCGTATTTTAACAGGTAAGAATAATATCATAGAGATAAGAGAGAGAGTAAAGGAAGTGGTTCTGTTTAATGAAATGATTTTAATAAGCTCATGAACATGCAGATTTCAAATATTAATATTTCGGTCTGTGAATATTCAGATTATTTGAATTTCACTTGACTTGTAGCGCTACTTTAAAAATGTTATATTAAAGTGCGAACTACTGAGTATATGATTATACACAAATTATATTTCTTCAGAAATTGAATCGCATCATTAAAGGAAATTCATTACTCTGCATTCGTACGATTTTAATAAAATCAATATTGATTCTCCAATTGTTTTCTGAATGTGCGAAATAATTTTCTTCTTCATTACAGCTGTATCAATCCAATTGTATACGGATTCATGTCCAAGCACTTTCGCGAGAGTTTCCTTGCAGCTGCCTGCGGTGGTTGGTGGTGTTATTGCCGCAAGCGAGTCTATACACCACCAGTAAAACGGAATTTTAGTTTAAGTCAAACAAGAACAACTAGTGTCAGGTGCGGCAGCGAACGCAATTAAATCGACAGCAGCTCTCTGTACACATTTGTATGTCATTTCGACGAATAATCAAATATGCATGCCATGAATAGATCCATTGCTTCAAATAATTGATACAGAGAGTGATTCATAGATGTGCATGAAATCTATCAATTAAAATTTTTCATTGACTGATATTTCATTTTGTTACAGATGGATTTGACAATTGTGGTAAAATTAAATCCTATTTCATATCGTAGCCACACAAAAAAAATCATTCATATTCTGAAATTTTGTCACAGTACTGTAAAAATTACGTAGCAAATTTGTAGCAAACTAATTAAATTCATTATTGGAATTATTAATTATTATCCTTCTTAATAGACATTTATATAAATAAGAAATCTCAAATTTAATCTGTGAACAATTGTGAGGCCAAAGTCAATTTATTTATGTCAATTTATGTGATAAGTAACAATATATATTATATGAGATTGATTATTTATTTGTTCATTAAATAAATGTCAAAAGTTTTATCAGTAATATTTCAATTGGAATTTTAGACATACAAAACAGATAATATTAAAAAATTAAATGAAAGATATGAATAATTATATAAAAGAATTGTATGAATAATCTTTAATCATTCAATGATAATTTATAATAATCCGTTTATTATACAAGCAAATTGCATGAAATTATTTGCATGCGTAGCAAAAGTTTTCCAAGTTGTTGCAAATCAAATGTATAATTATCATCAATGAATCGCATGAACCTCTGTAACCTGTACAAAAGGCCAATGACTTTTATAACTTCCGGGATTATTTCTGTAGTTATTTTTCCATCTTTCTCAAACTTCTTTGTGTATATCTATATAAAGGGCAACAGGTACAACAAGAATTTAAATTTATGTTGAAGTTAATAGCAAAAGGCAAGTGCAAAAACGGGGGCAAGTTGGCAGACCGTAAAATCGAAAGTATTTTTTTTCTTCTTCTTCTTCTATTTCACTTGACACACTTTTAGGATATTTGGAACCCTACTATTGGGTCTTTAGGACACCTCTATCACTTCATGGGCTCTTTAAAGATTGTTAACTTTGACCTGGTCACGAGACCAACCACCGAGCAATTGGCTCGTGGCTACTGCCAACTCACCTTTATTTATCGTACTTTAAATAACTCGCACAAAATTTAACAGAAGGAAAAAATATCAATGAATTTTCTAACACATTTTCTCTTTCTCCATTCCATTGCTCTGTATTTTATTCTTTTGTACAATTGGTTCTGGTGATTGGTTAGTGAGAATAAACCGGAAGTTACATGCAGCGATCACTTAAAAAAATAATAATACAATATGATAATGAATTAATGGAATAGAAAAAAAATGTTAAAAGAAGAACAATAATATGACCATATGTTAGAAAATTTCAAGAAGATTGACGATTGAATTTCACGGTCCATCTGACACCAGCATATTATAAACCAATATCTAAAATATATGAAAATTAATTTTACATTGTGTACATGACGTGTTGAAAAATTAATCGTCATCCCAATTATATACTAATGATTCTTAAATCAACCAGGTGAATGAATTCTTTGGACATCAGGAATGAAATGTGAAATAGAAAAAAAGAAGGGAAGTAGATTAGAAAAATAGTTTTGACTACAAACTTATTCGTATATGAAAAATAATTTTTATTTATCTTTTTCTAATTACAATTTTATGTTGAAGAATTTGAGGAGCCACGCGACTCCTGTCAAACAATTCTCAACATTTTGAGGATAAGAATGTAAAAGTGGGGGAATAGAGAGTGTGCCATCCTGGGAAAAAGATTACTTGAGTGCAACTATGAGCTACTATTATATATTGAAGAGGATAGAAGTGAAAATGACAGTATATATAATAAGAGACGGGTGTCTGTATCGTTTGCTCGACTATGCTTTCACTTTCTCATTGCTCTTCAGTGTACGCTTTCAAACCCAACGGGGGTGGCTATTTTTTTTTTCCTAATGTCTTCTCCTACTGTGTAGAATAGAACATACATAAAAGAGGGTAAAAGTGACGACGGCTGTCGCGCGCGAGTGCACTACGGGAGCAGAATTTGACAGCGTCACCAGGGGGTCATTTTCAGTGACTTATTGACTTACTGACTCATTTTTTATTATTTAGATTTTGTATTTCCAATTGGCTGATTTTTTTTCTATCATGTTCAAGTAGGTCAGTTTTATTTGATGTCAATTTATATATCATGCGATAATTTATTTTATTTATTTGAATTGAAGATTAAAAATTGCATAAGTTACAGAAGTTTCTTTGCTACTGTTCGGTCAATTTTCCAAGTAGATTTTTCGTTTTTTCTTCTTCAAATGAATTTTTATAACCGTTGAATGAAATTTACGATGTGCTAGGAAGGTTTGGGTAGTTATACGTTTTTCAGAGGCTCGAATAGAACTTGACTATTATTATTGGCACGAGGTCTACTGCCCCGATGACCCAGTGGCTCCAAAATCCATTGGGGGCAAATAGATTGTTTTCCTTCGTAGAGAAAATGCACGACCTGCTATTTTGGTATATCTTTACATTTGTATCGAAGAATTTGAGAGAGGTATTGTATGAAATTAGGACTGGAGTTCTTGGGACTGAATTGAATTGTTTGAGTAACCTTGGAATATTTTTTTTAACTTACAGAACCAAAATGTGGGTTACCAGGGTATCGCTTCGCTACTGAATGTGTAATTGTTCGAATTTATTACTCTTTTTTTTTTGTCAGACTACTGCAAAACTTTCTCTTTTTCATCCTCTATTTTATCTTTGATCGATTTCATTAATTTATTCAATTATCTATTTAAAGAATAAATTTATTGAGGATGAGATTAGAGTTTTACCTGCAATTTAGTTTGGTTTAGTTGCAGGTGGATTTTATTTTTTATTGGCATTGGACCTGCAGTGAGAAGTCTCGAGTCAACTTTGTTAAATAGTTTGGTACATGTTGTAAATCTCACATGAAGAGTATATGAGTGTATAATAAAGTTTTCGAGGTCACGCGACTTTCCAAAAGAAATGACAATAGAAAAATTGTAGAATCATAGGTATACATTTTTTACATGAAGAGTAAATAACAATTTCTTATGGTCGAGCGACGGCCACACGCCGGCCACCATAAACCTTCATGAAGTCATTGGCTTGTAAAATTTATTCGCTTAAATTTTGTTGCAATAGTTACAGTCATATACTATTTATGTCTTTAGTATTGGAATACTGTAAATCATTATGGAGGTAATGGAAGAAATGTGAGAAAGGTCTTCGACTTTTAGAAGGGAAATTTTGAAGAATCAGCTTTTTCTGAAGAAATTCGAAGGAAATTTGAAGGAAATTCTTTTATCCTACGATACTTTTTTTTTCTTTGCAAAAATCTCCATTGGATTTCTTACTGATATTGGATGGAATTTAGTAGATGTATGGAAGCATCTGATTATCATTTTTATGTGGGATTTGAACTGATATGAAAGTTATGAAACAGTTTTTGTTGAAATTGGTGTTTCATAAGTTGGCTGACGTGATATCTCAAAAAATTATCAATAGATTTATTCAAAAACTTGACATTGATCTTCAATAAATATTAACTTTAACTATACTAATTTCCTTAAATGTATTTTCATTCTTCGACATCGATTTCAAAACTTTTCTCTTACAAACTCAAAGATATTCCTAATAAATTTATAAAAATCAACCAAAAAATTTGCTCACATTAGCACACACACACACACTGTCAAGTATACAGATAAATGCATTATTCGAAAGAAGTTATATACTAAAGAATGAAAAAGAGAGTAGATGATGGAAGGGAAAAGAATGGCCGATCTCATTTCGAAACATGAATGAGTCGGCGGCTACCTCAAACGACGCGATCACCGTCTGTCCCGCGGCGCTCTCTTGCTCTCACTCAATTTTTTTCCATTTCTTTTTTTATTATTATTCTTTTTTTTTATTATCATTTCATCCCGCTGGTATATTTATATGTACATATACATAAAGATCCTGCGGTGCGGTTCACTCATATAAAAGCATCAACACTGTATACATTGTGATGACGAGAATGTGTATATAAAATGTACAAAATATCCTTCAAAAGTTTTTCCTCACACGCCGCAACAATGGCTGGGCTTTCGCTGCGCGTTTATAAAGTCAGGTATGAGACATCTTGAGAAGTATCATCAACGCGCTGGTTCATCATCATCATAATCATCAATACCATTATCATCATAATCATCATCGTGTTCGTGAAAGATGAACGAACAAGAAAATAAAGCTGGCAATGCCGCGCTACAGTAATACAAGAAGCTACAGGGCAACGTGGCAAATGGTGCATCATCATTGAATGTATATCGAAAGTGTGATGAGTAATCAAGAGCTGGTGTTGAGGGAGATGTACGAAAAAATTTCATCCATATTGTTTTCTTTTTCTTCTTTTGATAGAAACTTTTTATCAAGATGCGATGATGGGAATTATTTTTTTTCTCTTTTAGTGTTCTTGTTGAAAATTATTTAAAGACACGGGAATTAGTTTAAATAGTTGAGTTCTTTTGTTTATGCATAATAATGTCTTTAGTTTAATTGGACTTTGTATTTTTCTTCTTTGTTGGGATCATTCATATTTTTTTTATCTGTTATAATTTGTTAAAGATGAATAAAACAACTCAATTACTTGTTCAATATAATTTGACATACAGTAAAATTAATTTATCCACATGTATCACATTATACAAGTGACCTTTTTTATTCTTCATCACCATCGAAGAATCATCACAGAAAATTACACGACGAAATTTTTTTTGCGCCTCATGTGTCGGCTAAATTAGACCCACCCGATTGGCCTTCGATCCTTCACACTTCGCACCTTCTCCCGTCATTTCATATTCCATCCCACTTCCATCAATCCTTTTCCCCCTCAGCTCCATAACTTCAATAAAATTGCAACCCCTTCAATTCTATCAACTCATCCTTTTTCATTTTATTACAAACAAAACAAATTAACATGGACGAAATAATGAAAATGTAAGCCAACAAGCATAAAATAAATATTGAAATAAGAAAAATGATACAACTGTTTATATATCTATGTTTATGGTAAGCCTGATGGGATACCGTCATCAAAATATTGACCACAAGATTATCCGTAAGTTTTGCCAATTTCCATCCTCACCAAACACCAACAGCCTGTTTAAATTTTTCAAACATAATCCCTGTCCAACTTTCCCATTGGGATATGACCCGAGTAATTCTCTATCTATTTATGATACCATTACAATTATGAAGTCAAGGGGTCTACGTGCACACTGACTCCAATAAAAATTAAGACCACCCATGGAGAGTCAAACAAAACAACAGGAATTTACCAAAAGTTAAACATCAACAATGCCAGAAGCCAAAAATTATCGGAAGAAAAGTATTGCATTGAAAATATAGAATGCAATTTAGCATGTGGGTGTACTTGGGTATTTCGGTCCGAAACTTATTTCATTGTTTGAGTTTTGAATGGGTATGAATGAAGAAAGTTCTAGAAGTTGTATGACACATCTACAAGAGCTCACGACTAAGCCATGAAGATATATTATAGTAATACCACGTGGACAAAACGTTGTGTAATAATTATTCTTTTTATCTGTCAAATTTGGTATCCATATGTAATCACTCATTTTTTAACCTTCAAAATTTTATACATAAACTTTTATATTAACTGATTTTATCGTTGAAGGAGTTAGTTGAATATTTGAATTAATAATAATCATTTTTTATGTTATGAATTATAAATTACTGAATTTAATTTATGCATTATTATTTCCTAGAATTTATTTACAACTCAATAAAATATTACGTATTTAATGTTGTTTCAATGCTACTGATATAGTAATTGAAATAATATTGTAGTAATTTAAATTTCTGATTAATTGTGAACATATTTTTTGAGGCACATGAAATTGTTGATGCATAACTTTATCCAATTGAAACTTTTAGCTCACATAATTCTATAATATAATATTGTTGTCATTTTCATTTGATTAAACAGCATTTTTCCGTCAATGTTCACTGGTTTTATGATAAATTTAGTTAATTAGATTTGAAATTATGAGCAATGGAAATTGCAGAAATAAATTAATCGAATGAATAATAATTTGAGTTTTAAAGTATTGAAAAAAATAATAATTTAATATTTATTTTTGTACTTTTAGTTTCTGTTGTGATTTTATTCGACAGATATCTATAAAATTTTATCTGATTTATACAAATGGAAATAAAAGTCATTAGTTTGGAGTTTCTATACATATGAAACCACCATACAGTGATAGACATAAATCTGAGAAGAAAAAAATTTTATCAAGGATATGTACCCATACATATATATATATATGATGTTGCTGATTAATTGTACTGATTGGCCAGTGGGGTGGTTGCAAAATAAAAGAGTTGAATGATTGAAGAATGAGTGAGGAGCTATTTATCGATCGAGAGATTTAGTTCGTTCAACGGTTATCCTCGCAAAGAGGGAGAAAGAAATGAGAGAAAAATACTTTGGTTGCGTGTCGGATCGCGATCGAGCTACTGGAATCGAGATGTAGTAAATAAAACTGTGGGAAGTGAAAAACAATTTTATACACAGAAGTATTCAAATGCACGGAATTTAATATTAAAGAAGTAAACCAATAATGATGTGATTTATTTCATAATTTATTTATTGATGAATAGTAAATTAAATTATTGTCAATCATTATAATTAATTTTCATTAATAAATATTAATGCAACAAGATAAATACTAAATTAAATATCACAGAATAATTAAATTTACAATTGTAAAATTATAATAATATTGAGATATTATTTATAATGTTATAAATAAAATTGTCTGTTTAAATTTATATTAAATATTATCTTACACTGGAATATTTTTTATTCTCATCACAAATTCCTGGTGAAAATGTGTCCAGTCATAAGGGAACATACCGCAGTGGTTCGATCGAGACGCCGACACCATGAACATATAGACATATAATATACATACACCCTTCCTGTGTTTATAATTTTTTTTCGTCCCTGCGTACAGCATTGGACTTGATCGTCATTGCGGCACCATTCTCTCTACACTCGTCGTATGGTTACTCTCGTTAAACTTCCACAAGGCACAGTCTACTTTATATATACATATACCAGTGCGAAAGAGAAGAGTAATCACACTTGTCACGCCTATCCGCAATTTCAATTAGTTTAAACAATATAATTTTTTTTATTATTTATTATTATTTTCTCGTTTTTGTTTTGTTTTTTTCTTTCTTTTCTTTCTTTCTTTCCTCTTTTTTTTCGCGTTTTTCTTTCTCTCCCGCGGGGACGATCACAATTTTACGATGATTTTTTATGACGCTGTAAAAAATACGTAACGACCTGTGGGCAACAAATATAATTAAATCTTCATCAGTTACTTGTACAATTTTCATTTTATACGTTTGTTTCAGTTCATTTTCTATTTTTTTTCGTCCAACTTTGTTTTCTTATTTTTTATTTTCCGTTTTGATTTTATCTTATTATGAAAAATTTATTGTTCGTGTAGTTGATATTTTGTTTTAATTCTTATTCCTTTATTTACTTTATTATTTTTATTTATTTATTATTTTTCTTTTGTTTATAGATTTTATTTAGCTTTGTATATGGGTTCTGGTTCATTTTCATTTATATCCCATTTTTGCATTAACCACAAAGTTGCGTTACGGCAATTGTATATGTGTTTTGAGTGTGTGGTAAAAGAGTGTGTATGACCTACCGCGTAGTTGCAGAGGCCAATTTAAGGGATCGTTTCCCAGCTTCACTATTACACACGTGCACATGTATGTGTATACATTCAGATGATGGCTCTTCGCGCTGCTAAAGCGAGCGCGAAGAGCCAACAGTGATGGATAGGAAGACCACACGCATTAACTCTTTATATCCTCAAGAGTAGGAAACGAAAATAAAAATAGTAAAAAAGAAAGTGAAGTGAAAGATAAAATTGCAAAATTTCTAATCGCAATATTTTTCATGTGGACAAAATTTTTTTATGTTATTTAATTCCAATGAATTAATATCAATACTGTCTTTGTGTATTATTTATTCATTTATTCATTTAGTTGTCCATTTACTTATATATTTACTTATGCATTTATTTTATTATAAATTGGATTGAGGATATGTATCAGTTCGAAAGAAATATTAATAAAAGTACTGTCGATAAAGTCCCAATGGTGTTGGGAATATATGAATTGAATAATATATTTAATGAGATATTAAATTATTATATTTTATGTTTATATAATAGTGTATGTACATTGATAATATAAATATCGATTATTATTGATACTTATTTTTAAGTCATCGACCCATATTGGGAATTGATAAAAAATATTGACAAATGTATAGACGAATTTAGGTATAATAATGTACACTTGAAATAATTCTACTTTTTTTTCTATTTGTTAATTGAAATTTTAATTGTAGAAGGTTGGATTAGATCTAAGCAATTATAGGCCTAAGAATAACACAAATTGATTAGGAATAATTATTTCTATTTAGATATGAAGTTAATAAGATTCTATTTCAATAAGAATTGTTCTAACTTAATTGGTCATGTCAATGTATTCGATATAAATATGCAACAGTATATTAGTTTATTAATTATTAATACTCATGACAAGATCATTGATTTATTATTAACAAGTCCAAATGATTTTCCAGTAAAACTATTAGAAATGTTTAATAATTAGAGATAATATTAAAGACATTTAAAGTTGTAAGAATTTGAGAAACTAAAATTCTGCTTTTATTAATTGAATTAATTTTAGTAAGACAATTAATGTGATTATACTAATTGAGATCTAACAAGAATTAATCTGACGTTATGGTGATAGAATGAACAAGAATTTTAGTGAACTTTTATGACTTGTAGATTTTTTTATTTCTAATTTTAATTTGTAATTAAAGAAGTCAATTCAATCGAGAGGTTCTTGTTCTATGCTGATACGAAATATGAAAAGAGGATTTCCTGTTGAGTTTATAATAGTGAAAATAAATGTTGAAAGAATAGAAAATTAAAAAATTCATTCAACATTTTATTACAGTGAATTCTTTTTACGACAATCAAGATATTAAAAGTGTGAATTTCATTAAAATCAACATTTAACACTATCATACTCTTATCAATAGAAACATAAATCACTAAGAGAATTTCTGTCAAATTTAAAACGTTCATTCCATGGTATAACTACCATGATAACATTCAGAATTATAGATTCTTCTGTGCCATATTGATTTACCAATGCTTCTATATAAGATCCTACTTGATGTAAATGATTTTCAATACATAAAAATGAACAAAAAGCTAAAACTTATATTGACACTCCTAAATTTATAATAAATAGTTCAACTAATTTGTTTTACAATAATCGTCAATTTCATTTTCATTTCCATGTAAAATTTTGTCGCAATTACGAATTAACATTTTAAAATTGCACTTGTACAATTGTTCATTTCAATTTGCTTAATCAAAAGAAGGTGTCTATATACACACACACAGAACTGTATTTTTCAATTTCATGAGTCACTAATAGCCAAATTAATAATACAATCAAGAGTACAATGATCTTTACGTTGATCAACTTAGTTTCGGTCAATAATCAAAATTTCTTATGATTAAAAAAAGTCCATGTCATTGTACACAACAATGTGAATAATAATTCTCTGTACATGAATATACTCTTCATAAAGTTGTAGGCGTTCAACTTTATGTTCCAATCCCCATAAAAACGATAACAAAAATAATTAATCCTCCATAATTTTCTATTCTTTCTAACTTATAAATTCTATTCATACAAACAATTCCTTTTCCCTTTTTAACGTACAAACCTACACATACGTTTTATTTTTTGACACAAGAGAATTTTATACCTCACACACACACACCCTCGGACCACAGGCATTCAATTTGCCAATTAAATGGTGCCCTTACCTCTCTACAATTGAGTCGTCGTGTCGTGATCACAAACACATATATATATATACATATATATTTATATTTCATTCATAATTTCTTTTATTTTCTTATTTCATCCTATACGTTCACATACACCACACGATGAATTACAAAGGAATGCTGTATAAAAATATTATTTAATTTAGTAAAAAAAATGTTGAGTATTTCAATTAAATTTACTGCCACGACCTGAGAGTCAATGCCGGTTGTTTCTACTTTTTTTCTTATTATTTTTCATCATTTTCTTTTATTTCTCATTTATTTATTTAACTTTTTTTTCTTGGTTTACTGCTTTTATTGCAATGTGAACATAAAGGTCGAGGTGGTATAGAGAAGTCGTGTATGTATATGATCTCGAGTTACAAACGACGCCGACACCCACCTGTGTCCGGTCTATGGTGTTCGGTCACAAGTTTCTTTACTTGCAATCCTTGTGCTACACTTTTGGTGTTTTTTTCTTTAATTTTTTTGTTTATTTAATTCTTATATATAATTTGAATCTTTCTTTTTTTTACTTCCACTCACTGATCATCTGTTGATTTTCTAGTTCATTTAAATCTACTTGACTTTACTCAATCAAGTTATATTTATTAAGTAGAAATTAATAATTAACTAAATTTTTTGATAACTGGTTTTTCCTGCTTGTCACCTTCTTCTTCATCATCAATTTCTCGTTGCAGGTATGTTGAAGATTAATTAATCACGTTTGGTTTGATATATAGATTGGTTGATAGAATGGTTCTTTCTTTCACCTGTCAAGTTGTCATGAAAAAGCCAAACAGTTCCAAGTTGGCAACGTGTGCAAGTTGTGCCACATCAAGATTGTTCAAAGAAAATGATTGTGTATGAAATAAAAAAGACGAGCAGTGAATAAAACGAGGCAAACAAGTGTAATACTTTGTGCAATGGTGTTGAGAGTTGAAGTGAGATAGTGAAATTGTGATGATGAAAAAAAAAAGAGACTTGGCAACAACTATTTTCAGGATCTGGTCGAGGACACGTCTTCAGAAAATGTCTTCAGGACATTGTGGAAACACATCTGCTGTTCATAATTTTTTTTTATATCTTCAGCAATTTTAGAAATAACAGTGATAAATTGATTATATTTTCGTTATATTATTTCTTAAATCTTCTTATTCTTCCTAAATGTCATTGCAATAAGAAAGTTAAATAAATTGCATAATATAATTACACAATACTTGCGAATTATCTGCAAATAGAACAAATGAATAAATTAATAATTCAAATCTAAATGTATTATTAAATATATCGTTGGAATAAATAAATATGAAAAGTAAGTAAAATTGAAGTGATAAAAACACCAAGTTGAACATGGTGGATGTGGCATTATACATTTATTTATATATATATATATATAGAAAACAGCAAATGTTCAGAGCGTGTTAAATCAGTAATGCCAGTGATGCAACATTGCAAAAAGTTATGTATATAAAACACCATTTGTCCATCGTGTTGGTGCAGCAGAAAACATTATAATAAAAATTTTTTTCCTCTTTGTATTTTTATATCTATCCATTACATAAATATTACTAAATATAAAATCTATAGAAAATAATACTGGCTTGTAATATATAATTATTGTGTTAGTAATTGAATTTAACAACCTGCAAGATGATATAATAATTTTAGAAAATATACATAACAAATTTAAATCAATTGAATTAAAATGTTTTTATATACTTATTATATATGTAGTGGGCGCGCGGTTTTCTCACACGAAAAATCCAATTTTACAAAAATATTAGCTGGATAATGAGAATTAGTTGCTGAATCACTCGGTCGGAGAGATAAAAAGCCGGTGCGCCGTTGTGGCGCGGCTTCAAACTCGTCCACAATGTCCCACGCCCTCGTGGCCATACGATAGAGAATCGAATATAAGAAAAAAAAAAAAATATGTATATATAAATACAATAAATAAAAAAGAAGAAAGATAAAGGAACTTGTATATAAAAGAAAAAGTAGAAGTTAAAAGATTCTCAGTCACTAATTCAACAAAAATGTCTGTGAAAAAAAGACAAATTTGAAATTATTTATATTAATTTATATAATTCATATTTATCAAGAAGAAAATCATAAATATATTCGCCATTTGGTTTTTATTCTTCTCAATTCTTATTTCACTTTAAATTTTACTTAATTTGTTTTTCTTCCAATTGTCTAATTGTTTTTTTTTTTCTTTAGTTTCTCCTGGTTTTCAAGTTTTTGTTCTTCTTTTTTGATTGAAGAATTTGTTGGAAGGTGTGCGGCAATTGGAGTGATCAAAGGACGAAGGATAATATATCCCTTGTACGTTGATTGTTGCTGGCGAACGTTATCGCCTCGTCATCGTTTAATTTAAAGCTACCGGTCTCTATCCTCTCACGCAGGTGTTAGATATATGAATTATCTTTTTCACCATTCAATTTCCAATAAATTCATTTATATAATCCAACCCTGCAACAAATACAACAATAAATAAATAAATAGTAAATAAAGTTCAGTAGTTGCATATGAAAAAAAATAATTATACTAATAATAAATACCTGTTATTAAAAATTTTATAAATTTGTTATTTTAATTGAAATTAATTTGTCTTTATTGTAAAAGTACAGTTTATTATTATTATATTTAAGATAAAAAAATATTTATAAAACAAGTTTGAAGATGATGATTGAAAGGTGAATGTGGTGAACAGTAGCACTTTGTGTATCTGTATTTGTATTTTATACCTGTGTGTATAACGATCATGTTGCACCACACACTTCACTGTGGTGGAGAGAGTCAAGGAGCAGATGAATTGGCGCGCGCGGCGTCTGTGTGTACACGTAGAAGGAACACACAACTACTGGTGATGGTGAGATCGAGTCAATTGAGAGAATCAAGTAGCTGTTATGGTGGTTGAAGAGAGAGGGAGGATCGATCTCAGGACCTACCGCAGGTCCAAAGGATTATTTTGCACTGCGGCAATTCTGAGGCGGTGCATAAGACCAAAAAGGTTCTATATGTATATGTACATTTTATTTTTATATATGTTGTTATGTATGTGGAGATTTGTAAATGTATGGATATGATTGCCGACCGGAAATTCATCGAGATTAGCTCGCGTCGCGTGAGTTATATTCTCGCACCTCATCACATTGTCTTTTCTTTTTATTTATATTCTTTTTTTCGATTTGGTTTTGTGTTTATTATTTTTTTTCTTGGTGAGAACTGAATATGGATTTGAAATTGATTTTTCGTTTTGTTTTAAAGATTAGGAAATGAAGGGAATTTTAATTATTGAGTTGTGTTTTGGAGAATTGAAAAATAATTTCTCTTTATTTGTTTAATATCAAACTTGTGAAATATAAGTTATGATAATTTTATCAAACTTTGTCAAGCTAAATTGAAATAGACAAAGTGAGAATTAATATGAAATTCAACAAGGCAACATTCACTTTCCATATCTTTATAATTATGTCTGCAAGCTCAAGTTAAAATCAATTTCTTAATATTTATAGCTACGAATATGTCGAGCAAACAATCATAATAAATGGAAATGTTAATAATTTATTGATCTAAGAATTTGTATCACACTTACAATTATTACGAATCGTTAATTATTTTGTTACAGCCAATTTTCAAAAGTGATTTTATTTGCGTTACAATTTAATTTACGTTTTTAATCCATTCAATGTGAATTTTGCTTTGGCATTAAATTCACTTGAAGACAAAAAAATATCATGGCTACTTTATATCCACTTTCTATATAAAATACTTGTTGATGTCCAACAAATAAAATTGTAAAGGCGAGAGAGCAGAATTGAATGAGAACAGAAAAAAAAAAGTGTAATCGTGCGGGGTCGCAGAATCGTCAAAGTCTCTCGCGATCTCTCTACAATTGATGCATCAGAGGGCATCGTGAGAATGTTTCACTTCTCTTGACGTTTACTTGTCAAAGAATTCTTCTTTTTTTTTCCTCACTTCTGTTCTTTCTCCACAAACGCGATAATAAGAAAAAGAATTAAGTTAAAGAGGGGGATATAAACATAAAAAAAAAGGAGGAAGAATTATTCATTCGCAACGAGCATCTTCCGAATCCGGTCGCCTGATTTTTTGATTCCTTTTTTTCTTTCTTTTGTTCAATAATAATAAAATACTTTTCACAGACATTTTTACAATGATTTAGTGTAGTACAATATTTAATATATTGGAATTGCAATAAATATTACCCAACGACGAGTGCCTTTTGTTCATAATGGGGGTGTAAGAAAAAGGATTCGAGGGAAGAAAAAAAAGAATAATAATAATAAACACGTCCAGAAAGGACGAAAATTCATTTAACGGAGGCAACAAATTTTTTTTCTCTCTACCGTTCACAATATTCGTTCTCCTTTTTTTTTCCATGGCTTCTTTGAAACACTTTTCGTTCTTATGATGTTCCTCAAATAACTTTGTGTATGTGCATGTTTGTAAGGGTGGAAATATAGATATATCTGACGAGATGACGATAAAAGAATGAGAGCAAAAAAATAAGGAAAAGGTTTTAAGCGACTTTATTCTGACACTATGGAAATCGCGTGCGCACTCAATTCTTGGACGAAGTTTACTCCGTTTGTAAACCGTATTGCTGATGGCCGATAATGACAAATATTTGAGTTTATGATTTTATGAGTTTATGACTTAATTTATTACCGTGTGCACGCGAAGTCTATTGCGATTTTTCTCAGAACGTTGTTCTTCCTTACAATATTTTATGTATATAAATTTGTATCGTATGCTGAAATCTATTCCTTTTCCTGCTGTTCAAGTTTTTTGTTCAACAGTTTTTTAAAGTTTGTTTTATCAAGAATTCACAGAAGTTTTTGGAATAAAAAGTTTTATGAATGCAGCGAATCGAATATGAATTGTTCACAAGAATTTCCACAAAATTGAAAGCAGAAGAAGAAATTAATCTTAGGAATTCATCAAGAATTGCAATAACAAATAATTTCACAATGCAGAAAAACAGGAACAAAATATATCTCTCAAAAAATACATCACTTCTAAAACTATTTCAACACTAAAAAATAGTTTTAAAAAAAAAGGCACAAAAGCTAAAATAATTATAAATTATCACATCACAGCATGTCTTGAAATTTAATGCAATCGAGACATTTTTTTGTAAGAAAAAAAAACTACAAAAATATATAAACCCAAAGGACGAAGCCTCACATATACTCCCCTTCGTCGTCATATATCAGGGATGATGAGTTTACTGCTCGACTCGTATAGCCCATCATACTTCCCTTCGTCCTTTTCGCGTAAGCGAACAATGAATCTTCAATAGAGATTTACAACCGGAGAGCCATGAGAAACCCTGATAGAACACGTTTGGAATAGATGCGAGGAAGAGGATGCTGCATGGAAAAATCTTACGTCTCTACAGCATTCCTTCAACAATTTTCGCGTAGTTTAGAGCGTCCAACACCATCGTGTCATTTCAGGTACCTACCAACCAATAAGAGAGAAAAAAAAAATTACTCAAGACTGCCAAAGAGAGAAATGAATAAATGACCTCGGGAAACAGCAGGACGGCCAGAACATTTTTGCTAACCCCCGAGTTGGTGGCCAGATTTCTGGCTTTTGCCAACTACCTTTTTTTTTTCTTTTTCTCTAACTTCTCTTTTTCTAATACACGTCACTAAATACATATATATACAACGATCTTCCGGTCGTTCTGCTTCCTTTATATTATCTGTTTCTGTGTATATATTCGTAGTTATCGCAAGTGAACGACTATGACGAGGGCACCTGGCACCCCGTCGATCCGTTGAACTGTGAGCGCGTCAACACGCTCTTCACTCACTTGACACTTTTAATTTCTCATAAGAAAACACACGACGTTTTACTACTGATGTACGACAAATATTACCAGTTGGACATTTTTAAAGAGACATTTTTTTAGAGTTAGTTTTATAAGAGGGAAAAAAAAATTGTGGGAAGTGAAAAAAAATATGTGAAAAGGAAGTGTTTGGTTTTTAGTTGTGGTGGACAGCAGGAGTCTAACGCCATCATTATCGAATGTATAATTTTGAATGAGATATTTATTCTGTTTTTTTTTTTATTTCTTCCTTTAATATTTCATGTTGAGAATATTTTGATAGTAATCAAAAGTATTTAAATGGATTGTTGGAGAACACAATGAGGGATTTAATTGTTGGTAATTTTTGTGGTGATTTAGACTTTGGAATTGTGTAATTAATTATAGAATCATTGCGTATCTAATTGTAACCACGAAAAAAATTCACTACAACGAAAAATTCCACAAATAATTTCCATTTCTCTATTTCAATATACAAATAATTTCGTCACTATTCCCAAGGGTAATATTGATCATGGGATAATGATGGAAAATATTTATCCAAATGAGTCTGGTGCTGACTTCACAAAAATGACAACAATAACTTGGCGTAAATAATTAAACCCTTCTGCAAAAATTGTCTCTTTTGAATTGTCTATTTTTCTTTCTTTCCCTGCCAATGTAAAATTTAAAATGTCATAAATATCGTCAAGTTCAATAATGACAAATACAAATTTGTGTTCATACAATTGAAGGAAAATTCTCTGCCGTCGATTCAACGATCATCGTAAATCTGTCTTTTGTCGTCAAAGACTCACACATTTGGTGAAAATTTTTGTATAGTATCGGCCGCAATATTGCGGTTTTCAAACACTCAGTATGCGCGGCATGCGGTTGGATATACCCCTGTGGTAAAACCCTCGTGGTTGGAGGGCGCATTATTTGTGTTTACCGAAAGTCATTTTCTTCTGTCTTTCACTCACTAATCCGCTCATAAGATAAAAATCATATTTCAATTTGTATCCATAAATACTCAAATATTTACAAATACAAATATAAAGAAATTTTTTTATACTACAACTACAGAAATATTTTAGCTATTTTATCTCTCATAAAATCTATGTATTTATCATACTATAGTACAATTGATAAAGTTTCTAATAAATTTATCATTCAGTCCGTAATTTTCATAGTTAAAATTGAGATTTCAGTTTATTTCAATCAAAATTGTAGAAAAAAATTCACTCCAAGTCTTCCACAACACACAAACAGACAAGAAAAAATAAATAACACCATAATTTCACCTTCTAAATTACGATAATACCCCAAAACTCGTCAGACAGTCATAATTTCCCCATTTTCGTATTTTTCTCTGTTAATTCTCAATGTTGCTGATATTTCTTCATTCATTCATACATTTTTTCTACCTAACTATTTATTTGTGTTGCTCCTAAATATAAAGAACTGTCAACAGCAGAAATAAAATGAAGAAAAAGTAAAGAAAACGTAACTGGTGTACGAAGGGTGCGACGAATAGTGTCAGCCATAGAAATCAATTCTAAAAGATTTTGAGAGACCTGTCACACTTTTTAAAAACATACCTGAAACATAAACCAGTGGGTGTTGTTCATATATTGCACTGATGTATACCATCAATGGTGTTTATCGCTCTGTTTGTATATATTTCTCATGAACACTATTTCAAGCGTTTGCTTTCAATCCGTGAAGAATTAGCAGGAATAATAACAGTCCAAGTCGTAACTAAATTGAAAAACCATTGGGGTAAGAGGAGAATGAAAAATAATATGACTTCTCTTTTTTCATATTCTCTAACGTTACGTTGAAGATTCATTTGAGCAGACATATATATATATATATATTATTGGACACGGAAGGACCCCCGACGGATGCGGGTTAACATGGCGTTACTTTGACGAACACGCTCAGGAGCGCACATCCCGCCGCGAGGATTCTGCCAAACAAACTCTCACTTAATGTCTTCATGCTACTCGTCAACAATTCATGAGGTTGGTAAAATTCTTACTATTTTTCAACGTTCACTGTTATTTTATTTTATTTCCTTCGAACATTCATCATGTCTACCCCGTTTCTGATTCCGAAGTATTTGATATGAAATAGATGACGCGAAATGTTTCGCATCAGAAATTAGATACTGGTGTTTTTTTTTCTGCTAGAATTAGTTAAATTATTTTGTTTAGTTAGACGTCGATAACTCTAGGAGTTTAATGCCCGTCGTTACTTCTACAAGTTTACTTGGGAAGAAGTTTCCTCTTTCTGATTTTATTGACGGGATTGGAATAAATATTGAGATGATATTTAAAAGGTTTTGTTGAACATCTTTGGATTGAATGAAAAGAGACTTTACAATTCTTGTTATTATTGACGAATTATTCAAATGCAGAAGGAACATACCTGAGATGAGTATTGAAATGTTAACTTGAAGGTAACTGAAACAATTTAATAACTATTCCTCTCGTAACAAAGAATAGAAGGAAGAGACAAATAATTGATGAATTAAAAGTGTCTAAATTCATTGATAAGTTCTCACCAATTTCATTCTTCATTGTAATATTTTTTCCTAATCAAAAACCTCACAATCTTTACTCCAGAATTTTCTTTTAAATTCTAGAAGATTTCCACCGTTGTAATATTTAACGTTCTTTCATCAATATTTAATTTTGTAATAATTGATAAACCAGACTAGATGTGAAAGGATCATCCCACAATTAAAATCATTCAATAATTATTAATGGTGAGAAAGTGAATGAGAAAATTATGGTGGAGTGTTGCAGGTACGATCGTAAAACGCGGGCAAAGCGATAAAGTCACGCGGGTACCAGGCAAAGTTAACTATCAGGGAGAAGGCGTGGCCTGGTACCAGAGCTTCGCGGCCGCGAGCAACGTCCATTGGTTGAAATGCTGCAGGTAACGCTCTGGTGAATGTCCCTACCACTCATTTTTAACAGGCAAACTTCAAATGAACAGCTCGCAAAGTCACTACTAAAGAGCCCACAGTAAATGCTACCAGATCCTGGAATAGTGGGCGTTAACATTTTGAGGTTGGTTAGAGACTCGAGATCATCAAGTTTGAAACATCAGTTGGGATCTAAGAGCTGATCGATCGTGTCGCACAAATAATACAAACATTTTCTTCACGTTTTCACGATTTATTTAATACTTGTACAGTTTTCAAAGTCAACTAAACTTCCCGACGGAATGGAATATTCACCATTTCATATTCAATTCAATTGATATTTTTAAAAAATCAATAATGCATTAACTCCCCAAATGAACTAATAGTTCAGTGTGTTCTTGTGAATGTGACTCATATTATTATTTTATCTATTTATAAGGAGAATTAGCGAATTTATTTTTACTTCTTGTCGTTATCAAATTTATTCCGCGACGTATAATAAGTCAAAAGTGGTTCACAAATCGAATTGGAGTACATGAGATGACGGTGACCACTAACTATTCAATGATGGGACCATGCTTCAGTGGATATCCTTTTCAAGGTGAATATTTTTAGCAATTACTATTGAGGTTGTATATTGGTTTGGTTATCTATATATACTCTGAATAATTTTTACCTTGAAACACGAAAGAATCCTTCAGAATTATCGCAACTGAAAATTTGTTCGAAAATGTACCGGAAAATTTTTATTAACGATCGTCATAAATTTTCAAACGGTTGTATTTCATTATGGTGTCCCGGAGTATACCTGAACTCAAACATTTGCAGTCCATTAAGAAAATTTTTTTGTTAACTGTACTTTCTTATTTTTTCCCATCGTTTTTTTCATCGTCTCGATTTTAAACATTTTCAAATTCTTGGGGACATTTTGTCAACCACGAATTTGCAAAAAAAAAATTCTTTCACCCTGAACTAAATTTATTTCTTCCTGTTACATGAATCACTTATTAAAGAGTAATACACCTTGACAAATATGAGATCACTCAATAAAAAGTATATTGACAATTATCATCATTTATGATTGAAATAAAACAATTTATGAATGGATTGACTTACCAAAATGCAGCGTTTAATCTTTGACTTCACAAGGACATTGTCCTTTGAATAGCGTTAAATATATCTTAGAAGTCGAAAGCTTGTTGCATTAATATAGTGGTACCTGAGGCCAGTCGTGCGGCCTTAATAACGGTGAACGTAAACTATCACGAAAATGGTTTTATAGACCTTCCTTGCCATAATTCAATATATTTCGTCGACTCAAGAAAATATCTTGGAACATTAGAGTCCATCTCATGCAATATCTTTGTGTCACAGATGGGTGTGAGAATATATACATATAATAATAATAATATACATCCAAACTCATACCTGAAGAGCGACGGAAGAGTTGATCATGACTCGTGTATAGCTGTGTCAGATATTCTCTTCTTTTTCCTTCCGTTCATATTTTTTTATTTATTTATTTTTCGTTCCTTCGCTCATTCTTATTCGTGAATTTTTTTTTCCAACACTGTAACACTATATAAAACAATAGTCCACGTCGCAAAACTTTTAGCTAACTCCAAGTCAAGCGTATATTGGTATACTATTACTATTGAATGTCGTAAAACTTTGGCCTCGTCGTGGGCGCGCGACTTTTATCAGTTGAGAGTTAGCAAGACCACTATGGCAATGTAATCTAGGTTGATTTTTCTTCACATTTCTTCTTGCCATATAGGCGTGGATATAAAATATAACTGGAGCGTGTACACACGTATTTTATTTAAATATTTTTTTGTTTCATTTTAATTGAATTATTGATATTTTTAAGCAGATCTTGGTTCGATACCGGGTCAAGGTAGAGTCAATCAACTGGGTGGTATTTTTATCAATGGACGACCATTACCAAATAATATACGACTTAAAATAGTTGAGATGGCATCATCCGGGGTACGACCTTGTGTAATATCCAGGTACATATTAATATTGATTAATTAAAAATGATATTGAATAAGACAATTTTACTCATACTCATCACTGACATTTATGTATTTTTTTTTTTCCATTCAAGACAACTGCGAGTGTCGCATGGATGTGTTTCTAAAATTCTAAATCGTTATCAAGAGACTGGAAGCATCAGGCCAGGTGTAATTGGAGGTAGTAAACCACGTGGTACAACACCTGAAGTGGAAAGTAGAATAGAAGAATATAAACGTGATAATCCAAGTATATTTTCATGGGAAATTCGTGATCGATTAATTAAAGAAGGTGTTTGTGAACGTTCACAAGCACCAAGTATTCCAGCTATATCAAAATTACTACGTGGCAGAAATCCAGAGGATGAATCTGCTACCAAGTTCCCCGACGGTGAGTTTAAATGTGCGTTGAGTACTTTTTATTTATATTTATCTTTTCATCTTTATCATTAATTTTAATTTCTATTATTTATCATATTTCAACTTGTATTTATATTTGTTGTTTCTTTTTTAATTGATTCTATTTGAGCATTCATGAATTGAATAATCTCACTGGAGAATTCGTGTTGAATTACTACAGACGAACGGTAAATGTTGATGAGGTCTGTAATTTTCTTACCGCGATGCAGTGCGGGAGCAAAAGGTTTTGAAGAGAAACACTCATGTGCAATTTTGCACAGATAAATTTCCTATAAACATTCGATTAGAACAGATAAATAATAAAATGTTTGATTATATAAAATAAAAAGAAAGGAAATTTGTGAACAACAAAAAAACAAATTTGTCAGGATGTGTCACAATGTTACCTGATATTTTAGTGGGATGTCAAAATGTGTTGGCTACCACTTGATAACTATTTCCCATATTGTATCGTTGTATTTCACACTCAACAACATATTAGTATTGTAACCACTACAAGTTTTGCACTGAGATATCTCCATATACATTTATATTCATGTGTGTATGGTGATGCGGGCGGCAAGGATCAAAAGAAATCTCGCGCGTCTCGGTGTAAGACGATAGCTCATGGAGATCGTTTGACGGCGCAAGTTTGCCGGCGCCTCTGCTCTCCTCTCTATTCTCTCAGCAATTTTTTCTATACGAAAAAGGAAATAAATGAAAATACAAGAACAGAAAAAACGGAGAAAAGAAAAAGAGACTATTCTGGAGGGTGGAGTATTTCTCTTTAAGGAAGAAAATGTATAGTGATAATTTATTTTCACAATTGAATGGTCAATTAGTGTTTTAATAATGGTTTTGTGGTCTTTTTCTAATTGCATTCAGGTAGTGAAAGAAATCCCACCCATGAACAAACAATAATATACTTATTATGAAACACAATCATCACGTTAATTACTTGAAGAATTATTGGGAGATTAGTGGTGTTATATAAATTAATAGCTACGACGTTTGTTGAAAGATTTGTTTTATAATTATTGAATCACAAAGTGTTGAACGAAATGAGGAAACACTTGGTGGACAGTAAGAAGTGAGGATTTAATATGAGAAAAAAATAATTCACAAGTTTGTTAGATGGAAATAAAAGAAAATGAAGAGAAAAAAATATTGGTATGTTAATACAGGAATAGACTGCGTGTCGAATGAACATTAGTACGGAGCGTCCCGACGTCAGGCGTCGTCGGCCGATTAGACGCGCAGTCATTCGCGACGATGCCGCCATCATCTCAAGACAAAAAAGTGTCTTTCATGCATGCGTCTCCACTTCCTATTATTATTCTTTTTTTTCCCCATGTTTCTTCTTTTTATTTTTCAGTGAATATCATGTGCCATAAAGAACACATTTCACTCATTAAATTAATCATCACTTGAATAGAAAAAAAGAGAATGAAGTGTGCATGATACATTGATTGTATATTTTACTTTCAATAGATGAATGAAACAATGAACAAAAGCCAACAGGACTAGTGCACTACACAGGTAGAGCGGAAATAAAAAGTTATAAGTCGGGAGCCGCGGTCAAAGAGACCCCGCAGAGCACCAAACAAGTTGATCGTATATAAACCAAAGAGTGTGAAATAAGCAGAGAAGGGGCAACGCGAGATCTGAGAGCCTCAAATATATATCGCGTTCGTCGGGTCTTTTGTAATCCCATGTGTGCTTCACGTCATTCGAAATAAATATTAACTTCATTTTCAGCTTTGTTCAATACCTTTTTAACATCATTATGAATTACCATCAGCTTTCTTCATTTGATTCGACAACTTCTTCTTCAAATGACACCATATCCCAATTGACATTTGTTTCCCTCTTATTTCAATAGTTAAAAACAGCTCTGGATCCGATTGTGAGAGTGAACCAGGTATACCATTAAAGCGAAAACAAAGAAGAAGTCGTACAACATTTACCGCTCATCAATTGGATGAACTTGAACGTGCATTTGAACGTACTCAATATCCTGATATCTGTACACGCGAGGAATTGGCTCACCGGACAAAATTATCTGAAGCACGTATTCAAGTGTGGTTTAGTAATCGACGTGCACGATTAAGAAAACAAGTGCAATCAACGTCAGTACATCAACCGTCGGGTTATACTGCTTCAGTACCATATCCAACTGCTGCCGCATCTTATGTGCTTCATACGCCATCGGCAGGACATTCACATGCAGCAACTGCAGCATCGGCTGCTGCTGCAAGTTTACCAGCATCAAGTCATCCAGTTCATCCACAAGCGCATGGACAGAGCATTGGTGAAACGACATTTCCACCCGGCCAAGGTAATTTTTATTCTAAACAAACTGCGACATTTTATTTGGTTTTAGTATTTTACTTGACGAATTCAAATGTTAATACGATTAAATATATTTAATTCACAGACCTCTATGCAACGTCGCATCAACTTGCAGCAGCAGTTGTTGAGTCCAATCGCTTGTCATCAAGTGTCTCCTCACCATCAGCATATGTACTACCAACGTCAGTTGCTTATCCACCAAGTTCGCTCCTCACTCCCGCATCGACGGTAACATCTAGCCACCATGTGACTCATCATCAAGTCTCGCCAGTTGCGCCAACATCATCAACTTCATATCAACAGCCAAATAGCCATCATCAATTGCCACCAACGCCAAATTCGCTTGTCACGATGATGGGACCAAATTCCGGTAATTCAAACCCGGCATCTGACCAGCTGACACTCAATGAGCTATCAATTGGCTCCGTCTCGCCAATTCATCACCATCATCATCATCATCATGCACAGCAACAACAGCAGCAGCATCAACAAGCACAGCAGCAATCAAGTCAAGATAATGAATCTCCACCATCTTGGAATCTACCAATCTCGTCAGCATCGCGTGTTGGTTTACCAAGTCCACCGTCAGCTCTTCCACAATCACATCATCACAGTGCACATCATCATCACCATCATCACCATCCACAAGCATTTCCAAGCCACTATGCAACCTCAGGATTTCAACAATTGTCACGTGCTGCCTCTGCGCAACACTATGTATGGTATGGATAATGATGAATTATCAATGAAAATGTTGAATGATCTAAAAAAATGATTATTCGATTAACAAATTACCAGTTTATGTATCTTATTGTGATGAACTACCCAATGATTATTTTCTTGTGAATATGTGGGGAAAATCGCCAGTGTTGCAAATATTAATATAAAAATTGTATATTGGATGCTTATATATATATGTATTATTGTATCAGAATTTTATCAAGATTGAATATAGGTTTCGTTATGAAATGAGTATTATGTACCCTGTAAATTTTCAGTTGACTTGAAACAAGTTTTTTTTTTCTACCAAAAAATTACGTTCTAAATGTTTTTTGTAGATAAAATATATTATTTATAATTCCAATGTGGATTTATTCGCATAGGTATATGTGTGTGAGAGAGTGTTTGTGAGTGTATATACATATATAAATATTTCATTTTAGTAGGATAAGCAATTTGATATAAATATGTGTACAGCTGATATTTTAACGATATGATCTAATAAATATTTGAAAGTAATAAATTATATACTTACATGGAGATGTATTAATTCTAAATAATTAAAGAAAATGTAGGAGGTCATGAAAATGAAAAGATATTTTTGCCGGCTAATGACATTTTTTCGTATTTTTATATCTTTTTTTTCTTTTTTCATTATTGTTTCCATTTTCTTTTAATTCACGTGTTACAAATCAGTGCGCTCGTCGTGTAATAATACAATCCAATATTGTACATGCATATGTATATTACTAAACACGGTTAAACCCATACAGCATATATACATATGTATATAAATATACATTCAGGCGGGAGAACAGTGGGCGTCGATAAGATATCTTTATTTACAATATCTCGTCCTTAACGTGGCTTACATTTCTGGAAAAGAAAGAAAAAAGAATGACAAGAAAAAAATTCTTTGCTATTGATTTTAACTTCTTGTTTTCATTTTTTTTTTTCCCCACATTGAATTAATACAATTGAGTTGGTATTGTTTTATTTATTATACAACAAAATAAGGAGTATTTCACGACTATTTTTATATTTAAGAATGTAAGATTCTTATAAATCTATTTTCATCCTTTTCTCGACAATTTTTTCATTTGATTCTACATTAAAAATATAATTAACAGTCGTGATAAATCCTGATGACACAGCCTCATAGCAAAAGCGAGAATAATATTCGCTTGAATGCATGCCTTCCACTCTGGACTTTATTTATTTAATTTATTTAATTCACCACTTTGAGTTGTTCTATATCTCCCTCCTTCTCTTTGGCTTCAATATTTTATCTCTTGACAAAACAGTTGTTCCTCTTTCTCCATTAACTAATCATATCCAATATTTTCAACTTTTATTTCCATTCCATTTTCCTTTCCTCCATTATTCATTTGAATGAGTAAAATAAATAGGGAGAGTTGAATTATAATATCGTGTCTCTTATATCTTTTGCAGCGAGGAAATGGATGATTGGAGGATAAAATTCTATTCTGCAAAAATTGCACAATTAAGTTCAAAGATTTCAACTTCCACACAATCACACAAACACATTCTCATTTACATAAGTTTTTCTCGCCTACATCTTTTTTCCATCAATATATATATATACATACATATATACACACACACATATGTATATGCATACATATATCTATATATATATACACATAGATATAGATATATATTGCATTTCCCCGACATCTACAACAGCGTCTAATGTAAGTGCAATTTTCAAATTTTATTCATTTTTCTTTCTTCTTTTCCTTCTCAACTACGAATGATTAAAAGGTGTATGATAATATCAGCTATTTAAATATTGTAATTATTACTTTTTTTCTCTTCTTCCATTGAAAATTAATCATTTCTTCTCTTGTTTCGTAAAAATGCCACTAAAATACTATTCGAATGTCGTGCAGATTAATTCTTTTCGTCGACCTAATAATATATTAGGCAAATAAAAATATACAGTTTCGCCATTTAGACTTCACCCATATTTCTCTCGTGCCACTATTACACAACTATGCTTAGTATTCTTGAATAATAACAATAATAATAATAATAATAATAATATTAATAATAATAATAAATTACTGGAGAATAAAAAAGCACGAAGAAGGAGAATAATAAATCGTGAAGACGAAAGAGGAATCTCTTGCGTGAGGAAATTTTTTTTTTCATATTTTCTTATTTTTTCGATAGCCATATTCGTATAAAATGTAACAACACGTGTATTATTTTTTTTTTAATGATTACGATCGTTTGTAAATGCACAACACTTTTAGCTATTGAAATTTTAATGAATAAAGTGAAAATTTCATGAGAATATTTCTGTTTTTTTTTCTTGTAATTTTATTATCGTCTTATATCATTCGTCGTCAGTGTTCTCATGCTATTTATTATGTATATCAGGACGACGCTCCCCCTGGAATTGCTTACGGACTAATACCAACGATTTTATCGAAGAAACGGCGCGAAAGATTTTATTAATACGATTAACGAATGTGTTTGATGAATTATTATTCGTTCAATAATGCTTTTCAATTCACTATCATTCGATTTGAGATTTTGGATAGAATAAAATAAATGAATAATTACGAATGCTCAGTTTGGATGTTTATGTATTATTGAGCATACGGATATTTATCGCATCGTCGTTGAATAAAAGTAAAAATGTTGGACGTTGTTGTTTCTCATTTTTTTTTTGTTTGTTATTCACGATGAACATCTCATTCACGCGCAAAGATGCAATCAATATAATAAAAAGCACAGCCAGTATGTTTTATTTTATTAATTATTTATTTTGTTGGTGACTCGATAATTTGCTTTCGCGCATTGCAATATATGAAATATATATTATCATGAGATAATTATCTCTTTCTTTCCTTCATTGCGTCTATAATTTCTTATCTTTAACTGCCATGATCCTGATCAAGTTCATCGAGTGATTCTAACCTGGCGATTGGTGCTTCATTAATCGTAAATTCCCACGGAATTTCTTCGCTAGCTTGTCGCGAAGTGTCTGGCCGTTGTTGTACTTCCAATGTTTGCTGTATTGTTGGTCTACCACTACTAGTACTACCGCTACTCTCTGACTTTTGATGTGAAGCACCAGCCTCCTTTCTCACATCATTATTGCGTGGTCGTTGGAGTGTTCCACTCGCGCGTGATTCAGTTGCTGATACTGCACAGCTGCTCCAAGGATCATCAGATTCGGCTTCTGAACGTTTGTTGAATGAACTGTAACTAACATAAAAAAACATTTTTTTAATCATAATCACAAATAAAATATAATAATACGCGGAATATAGAACACAAAAATAGATATGGGAGAGGATAATTGACATCAAATAGAAATGTGAATTAAAATTCTCTTGCCAACCCCTATCCCATGGCACTCATGTGGTTTTGACGATGTGTGGAGTCCATTTTATAGTCTTACCCTGTTCTAAATTCGCCACGTCGGAATGCCGCTGGCTGACTGTGCCATCCATGTAACTGTGATTGATGAAGATGGTGATGTGATTGTGTGGTCATTGGCGGTCCAGCTAAATCAACTGGTTGACTTTGCGATCGAGTAGGTACCGCTGCCACTACTGCTACTGCTGATGTTGATGATTTAGTTACGCCATTCAAGGCAGTCTGCAAGGCAGTGGCTAGCGCTGATGTGTCTGATGTTATTGTGAGTCGCGATGCTGCTGACGATGTTGATGTTGGCTCACGCGTTGATGGTGGCCTGAGCCAAGGCGTCGAAGGACAAATAATGATAGATATTCAATTGTATTTTCTTTTCTCTTCATTGTGGGTGATAAGCAAATTCGGCTGTTTCGTTAATTACCTATTTTTTTATTTATTTATTTATTTTATTATTTCATAGCCGCGAACTAAGTTCGTTCATGGTAAAGCGACCACATTAGCCAGTTACACGAGCAAGCCGGTGACTTTATATACAGTGGAGGTGGATGCGCCGCTAGTTTTTTTTTAATCTATATAAACTTCTCTAGAACCGCGACACATGTCTCCCAAAACGATAGATGGTATCGTTTATTTTATATATGTGTGTATGGTGGACCCAGTACTCTCTTCAGAGTAATTATTGTTCCAAGGTTTTTATTAGTTTTTCATACTTTCTGTTTTTCAAATGCATTCCATTCATTATTAGTTTTTAATTGGTTCAAACAATTTATTAATTGCTTTCTTGACTTACTATAATAATTCACTGAACCCTGAAGAGATTAATTGTAGATCCGACAAAATTAGAAATAAACTAATTAGTGGGTGATATAAAATGGTAGAATAATAGTGATTAGAAAAGTTCAAGTGACATAGCCATCGTTCCAGATCTTTTGAATTAAACTGAAGGATAAACTGTACAGGAGAGACAAATGCATTATGCGACATGTCAACTAAAGTGAACGAATGTTACATATATATTACAAACAAGATGCCAAAATAAATTAAAAATTATGGATGCAATAATGCTAAATTTCTCTTCCAAACTCGATATGGTTTTTTTAGCATGGAAGACACGTGATTCACGCTCCAGACGAAGTTCCAATAAATAAAATGAAAAATAAAATGAAGAATTGAATAATAAAAGATAGAGAGATATAAAGAGAAAGATTTGTACAACTTCTCTTTTTTATTTTCATCAAAAAAATATATATAATTATATATATTAATTTGTTAACTGTTTTCTTTCTGTTCAACTATGCGTCACCTTCGGAGCTTGTCCAATTTTTCCAAAACAAAACGCGCCGAAATCAAATGCAACTGATCCAGGGATTTGGAAAGAAAGCTTTCGTCGATGAACAAGAAGGAAACAAAAAAGAACACATTTTTATTATATACTTTGGTTACGATTTTTCTTTCGTGTGAGGAACGAGGGCGATAAAAATAGGATAAAAATTTTATGCACACAGATAGAAGTATTGTGTTATCAAAAAAAAAATATTAATAATAGTAAAATTGTATCAAAGTCCAATTTATGACATCAAAGGAATATTCTTAAAGAACAGGAAAACAGAGATGAACTTGTCTTGTCATATAGAGAAACAAAAAAATTTACCGGAAGAGACTGTGCGATGCGCTGGATTGTATTTTCGTTGCATTCCCGTTTGTTGAAGATGATATGGGTATGGATGATGCTTGTGGTTCACTAGCGGATCTTTGTGCCAATGCCGGTGCACGCGACGATCTCGTAGCTGTTATTGGTGCAGCTGGCGCTGTGCCAGGCATCATATCAGTACTGGAACTGTCCTTGGATGAATCAAGAGTTTGTTGGAGTAACGCCAATATTAATCTAATATCACCAGCCATTGTACGTTCTAAAGACGTGACTTGGCGTGATAAATCGTCAATTCTTGAATTAATTTCTTCCATTGGTCGTCCAGGACCACTCTGAAAATCGCCTAAAATACAAATATTCATATTATCAGTCCGAGAAAAGAATGATTGGATAGACAAAAGACAAATGAATGCATGATTGCGAATTGCACTTTACTAATTGACTGACCATGCGAATGTTGCTGAAGATGTTGTTGCTGTTGTGGTGGTGATGGTGTTGTATAATGACTAGATGTATTGGAGATTGGTTGAATGATACCGTGATTGGCAGCGCAACTATCAGCAGCTGCTGAACTTCTTCGTGGTGGTCGGGTTAATGGTGTAGTCACTGTGATTTACAACACAATAAACAAAAAGAAAGAAATACAAAGCCATTGATTACTTCGATCGCAACAAGAATAATCAATGTTTGATATTTGACATATACAATTATCTAAACATATTTTTATTTTGCCTCCATCAATCCAGCCAGTAAACAGATATGCGTATACATGTGATTCAATATACCTAGACAAAGATAAACTATTGCGTGCGGTAATAGAAAAAAGACATTCCAAAGTGTTAGTGCAGGAATCCTGTTCATATTTGATGAAAGGTTGATTTGGTTATATACCCATTCAATTCTTTTTCTTTAATGTCTGTGTGGTTTTTTCTTTTTTTTTCACGTTGTGTTTTAATGAACATACAGCTTACCCTGTTTGGCGAGATAATCGTGGCTCGTGAGTGGCTGAAGATGTATCTTGTGCTGTCGTAGATCCGGAATACTGCGCTTGAGATGGGTTAGCATGCCTGAACAACCAGGTTTCAAGGCGTTAACGTACTTTGAGAGCGAATTCAAACGTGTTTTAATATTGCCAACAAATAAAGGAAAATAACTAATTGTGAATGGAAAAAGGTGAAGAAATTTTTATACATGTATGAATAAATAAATGAATGAAATTATTGGAACGAGGATATGTATTTTTTACTTTTATCTTTGCACACGCAAAGCGCGATATTTTTGCCGCGAGCGCGTACTTACGTGAAATATGGTGCAAACACGACGAAGAAGATCGTAAATAGATCGCAAGAGAAAGTCGGCCTGGGATTTTTGTGCGCCTGATTTGCTTATAAATATTTTCAATGGAAATTTGAAGAAATAAATAGGAGCGATACATATTATTAACTAAGAGGTATTGCTAAAGGGATATCCCAAAGAGAAGCACCCGTAATGAACCCCAAAAACAAATAGGATCAAATATTCCAACAATGCTCCCGATCCCAAAAAATTATCACACTATCGTGCAGGGATAACCGCATTCATAACAAAATTCACGATTTTCCGGAACAATAATAAAAAAATTAAGAACAAAATATTTGTAAATGTAAACATGTTTTAGTTTCTTTTTTATCGCTTCTTATTCACTCACCAGTTATGGAATTCAATGTTGAGCTCCGCTGTTTCGGCTCGTCGAATTCAAGATTTAGCGGTGTGACATCTTGTCCGGCTTTGTCTGTGCTAAATTCCAAAATACCGTGACCACTTGATTTATCACTATACGATTGAAATATATACGGATTGATATTAGAATTAATAGATATATGTCATTCATCATTCCTTTTCTGATTCAATCAAGTCTTACTAGTCATCTGCATCGTCTTGAAGTGAATCTTGTCGACCAGTGGGAATTAAATGAGTGTTCGGTACACCAACGATGCCAGGGCCATATCGATATCGCGGTGGACGGAATGCAAATCTTCTTGTATCACCATCAATATCTGTCGGTGTACTGACTGGAAATCTCGCCGATATTGGATCGACCCCTGCTTGCTCTTCCTATGAGAAAATGACAAGAGAAAGTGTATACATTCATGACTTTCTTCAACGATTGTGGTTCATGCCATGAATCAAAATATTACAATAATCCCCTTACGTCTCTCATATTAAATGTAATCTCCAGATTCTCAATAAAATGATTATGAAACTCTGGATAAAGTGCCAGCACATCAAGAAGATCATCGCGATGAATTTTATGTAGATCGCAATAAGTGAGCGCTCGCACATTGCAGGAAGACTTGCCAACTGTTTGATGCTCGCATGGATTTTCACCAAATATATCTGGTGGATTTAGTATGGCCATTACAATATCATTCTTCAGAATTTCGATGCTACCGCGTGATATGAAGTACAGTGATGTCAAAACATCGCCACGATGGACTAATGTATCTCCAGGTGGTGCATGAGTTGTTTTGAATTTCAATGAGAGTGCCCTGGTAAAGATTCAAACGAACAAATGTTATAATAGTGAGTCTGATTCATTTTATGAATGTTGAATATTTTGAAAGCGCACAATTCATGAACAGAGTTTATAAGGGAGATAAAGAGAGCAGAACTAGTTCACTAACAATTCTCTTTATCTTATTTTAGTCATTTAAGTATCGCGCTTTCAATTGATTCCCAATTACTCCACTTTGCATACCTCAAACAACCAGGACTGGCTTTCTCGAAGGCTTTGCAGTTGTTGAGCAATTGTCGATTGAGATGAAGACAAATATCCGCCTGAAGGCACTCAGGGAATCCTTTGAGAACGCTATTCATGTCGATGCCATTTGTATATGTCCATGCATGTTGAAAGTATTCCTCCAAACGTTGGCGGAGTGGATTTGGTATCTGATGAAACCTTATAAATTCTCTTACACGTAGCATTTGCGTGTGGTACCTCGCTGTACCGCTGTATAATCGTTGAATAATTGCCGATACATTACCAAAAATACTCGCATACATAAGAGCTAATTTGGGAGACAAAAAAAATCAATAATATATTCCGATTCAGATATAATCGTGAAAGAGAAAAGGAACAACTCCAACTCACATCCAATTAACATAACAACGATTGTAAAAATTTTTTCAGCGTCTGTGTTTGGTGCTACATTGCCGAAACCAACTGATGTCAGACTGCTGAATGTAAAATACAGGGCAGTGATGTAACGACTCTACAAAAGGAGAAAGAAAAATATAGTTAATGGCTTCTCATATTTGTAATCAATATCAGTTAATAATATTTTATACCTTTATACTGGGGCCGCCTGTATTATTGTGATAATAGAACTGATGAGTGTCATTCGCAAGTATATCAAGCCAACCAACTTTACTCTTAAGCGTCGGCCTCTCAGCATTTCCAATTGCGTACCTGCAATTCATGTGTCGTAATAGAATATCGAATGACAAATCAATAAACCATTAATTGGCTCGTTTCAACACGATTATACGTAAGATGATGTTGAGTAGGATTACCATATGCAAGCCATCCAGTGGGCAATCAAAGCAAATGTTGCCATGAGTAGTAGTAATACAGCCGCACCGTATTCACTGTAACGATCAATTTTCCGTGCCACTCTAACTAATCTTAACAATCTTGCAGTTTTCAGCAATCCCATTAGTGTCGTTGTCTGAAATAGAATGCATAATTCTTTTTTCTTTCTTTCTTTAAATCTCCCCTTGCTCTCTACATTTTTTTTTTCTTTAATTCGATTTAATAAAATGGAATATCCAAATTTATTGTGTCTGATATTTCAAATGGTGTGAGTGTTTACACTTTACAAGTCTTGATTTCTATTGAATGATCCAATTAAACACAACACAGAATAATTGAGTTAATTTCCTCGAGATAGAATGCACAAAGAGAATCAATTTATAGATGTACAAGTAACAATCTCTTCAAAGGATCGACACAAAATCACCAAGAGCGATTGATAAATGGAGTGATGCAATTGTATCATTCTACCTCAAATATTGCAAATGGTTTACTATGCGTAAATAAAATTAACCACGCGATTTATTCAGTCTAGAGAAACTTGGATAAATGAATTTCTGATGAGAATTGAAATGAAGAGTTAGTAGAGATTACCAGTCATAAAAAAATTAAATTAATTCAATTACATACAGGCACGAAGAAATAACACATAAATAAATGTAAAAAATTCGTGAATAGCTATACGATTGATGTATAGATAGATAGAAAGATGTTCAATGAAGAAAAAAAAAGACACAGCACCCAAAAGCATTAGAAGAAAAGGACGATGGTCGTCGTAAGCATATACACGAAACTCAATTTATCCAATTAATTAATTAAAATTCTTTTATAAATGATACCTGACCAGTTTTTCTACTTCATTTGAAGCTTGCAAAGTAATAGTAAATAGATGTTCGGTTATTTCAATTTCTATCAATGCAATATGTACTAAAGCGATATTGTTGTCTGCTTTTTATTGTTTATAGCTATTTTTCCTTTTGATGTTTGTCATGATTGGCGATTGGAAATTTGTTTCAGCGATATTGGAAAACAAGTATGTATACTGTATGGTTAGTGAGAAATATTGCAAGACGTGCCAAATATTTATTGATTGAAACAGTGTCATGTGACCACACAACATTCATAACTTCATCATGAAATATTTTAATGAATTTATGATAAAGATGTTTATGCAGAGTGAAGAGAGCAAATTGTAAAATGAACATTTTTCATTGACTTGATGATTTTGCCTGAGGAAAAATTGAACGAAGAAGCTTTTTTACAAAAGAGTATTCTGAGCAAGTACATGAATTGAAAACAACATGAGACACAAGACAATTTTTTCACTTAAAATCATCTCACTTTATTATTTAATGTACTTTCTTCACTGTCTCAATCTATTATGTAATTGTTTCTTTATTTTTGCATATTCTTTGACAAAGTCGCGCAAAATTACCGATAACTACCGGTATTTTGATACAATATTGCAAGCTTCCATGTTACAAAGCAGACAATGAAGTTTGCATGGACAATATCGAATTACTTCCGCGTTTCGATGAAAGGAACGAAAAAAAAGAAAACATAATAAGAATGATATAATAATGATAGTACGACAATGTACTATCATGGCCAACTCGCTCATCATACTTCTAATCACGCCCACAATATCAATATATATACTAAAGAATGTTTATTTTCATTATGTTTTGAAATAAGTGGAGTAAAGTGTGGTGTAAGCGTTATGCATGAAATTTTGATATAAAAAATTCAGTGTGAGAGTTGATTTGTTCAATTGAAATAAATTATCGAGTTGTAAATAAAAGGAAGAAAAAAAATGATTTAATTTAATATAACATCAAAAAATTATCTGCACTTGGAGAATACATCAGACTTGTAATTTTTCTGGTGTCAACTAACCTCGTCCTTGTCCAGGCCGAGCTACGAAAATATGTTAAGCTCAGATTAAAAATTTATATCTTTTTTCTCGTTTGTTTGTTTGTTTGTTTTTTTTTATTATTCTGTTTTTTACTATTGAAAGGCTTTTCATTGATTATCCTCATTAAATTCTGATTAACGCTACAAGACACTCTCTTTTTCCCCCAACACATTTTCCCCGTGGGCCTCTACCAATTTATTTTCAAATTAGTTCAGCCTCACTTCCATACATAATATAATATTTTTTAGTAACATAGCGAAAAATAATGCCAAACCGCAGTCAATCGAGCCAGCGCAAAATATGATAACATAATATTATTAGAACGACTAATTGCCTCGAATATTGCATTGACGACACCATCGTAACATCGATCGGGCCAAGGTCAAAGTTAGAGAGGCACATTGTTATAGAATTTTTAATTGCACTCAAAAAATCATGGAAATTAGTATCACTGACAACAACAAACCGACATTGAAAAGAAAGATTAACAAGGATACTTCAACAAACATTGAGGTCTAACGAATATTTGCGAATGTAATTCATATATATTTATACACAGGAAAAAAAATGATTGAGAAAACTGGAATTGGGTCGAATGAAGAGAGTAAGAAGAGAAGAGCAGAGAAAATTCGCAAGATAATAAAGCTCACCTCGTCTGTGTTGTAGCCATATAAAAGAAGATCAAAGGGAATAGCAGCTACTAAATCAATAATGAACCATCCTCTCAAATAATGAATGGCTATTTTCCATGGACCTGACACCACTTCGTCATTAGGATTGACAAATGTTGTACGAAAATTGATGAGTATATCAATAACAAACGTAACGTCCACTGTGAAACAATATAAAAACTATAAGTGGAGGAAAATAGAAGTATACGCATTCAAATAAATCAATAACTTTACCAATAAGATCAATGATGACAATGGGATCATCACTATATTTTTTTGCTTTTCTGCTGTTATAATCGGGCTCACCCAACAGGAATGCTGCTACATATGGTGTGAATATCGCTGTATACATGACTAGTAAAAGTATCAACCAATCCCAAGCTGCTTTGAAGGGTGAATAGTGAAGTATCGTCCACTTGTGGATGCGGGGTGATTGCAGTTTGTATTCTGGTAGCACATCAGCGCCAAGTGATAAAACCTGTGAACAAATAAAATTGAACATTCATTAAATTCAAACTTAGTATAATTAAAATAAAATGTCTTTTAAAAACTTTCAGTTATTAAACATGATGAGAATTTAATTGCCTCAGGTGACCAAAGGGTTTAATTGAATACGGAACTTTTCGTCTTAAAAATACATCATTAATTCTTTTGTGGTACCGGATTCGTAGATGATCGTCTAGAATTACTGACGACATATTTTTCATCCATTTAAATGTAGATGAGGGAAAAATTCGCAAGAATATTTTGATTCAACGTGATGAACACACAAACGACTCCTATGGAGACAGTTCTATTACTGTGAGGGTCGTGTTGAGGGTGCTCAGGTCAGAGCGCACTCTCGTACACCACCGCCTCTATCTATCATTTCTCCACCTCTCTTTTCCCTTACTTCAAGTCTTGCACTGACTCGAATTGCACTCTAGTGTTTTTTATCCACCAGCTGAGACAGATTCATGTACAATATACGACACTCACCGGCGCACTTCAGTATATTGGAGATACAAGTGAAGCATCTATCGTAGGGGTGATCTATGAAAACAACCGGAAATTCAGGTCGCATTTATATATTGAGATAGGAATACTTTATAGATTGACCTTGTTATTTTTACACTTATTAAATTTCAGCTGTATTTTCATCATCAAATTATTTTATGGTTATATTGAAAATATCTTATGAATATAAACAGAAATTCTTCAGAACATTTCTGACATCTATTTATTTATATTGAATTCATTAAATATTTCACGTATTCGAATTTTTTTTCGATCATAATGATAAATGATTGTAGAAATTTCATTCAATCATTTCCTTGGATAATAATTTTATTTTCCCTACAAAACAAAATTAATTATCTATGACAGATAATTTTCTCGAATTTCTATACATAAATTAATTACCGTTGACACAGTCGAACCGAATTTCGATCTCTTTCCATTCCCAAAATAAGAACGTAAAATTTTCACCGACATTCTCACAATCACTGTAAAATTCATTCTCAACGTAAAGACAATTGATACAAATCTTTCTGCGATTTTTACTTTCACTGTGATAAATTTTTTTTATTATTGTTTTTTATTCGTCCAATATTGAAACCGATAAAGCAAATCTATCAGTATATATCACGCAGAGAAATGTTTTCGTATTGCCCAAGCTTTGGACAACATAATTCTCCCACTTTGTGTCAACAACATCAAAACAAATTTATATCTCTTTTCCAATAACAGCATTTATCTTCCAGCCATAAAACCACCTTATTTTTCTTACAACCTTTTCTCTCTCTCTCTACCCTTTTTTACTTTATCTTATACAATAGTAATGTAATTGCACTTCAACACGCGTGTGTCAACTAAACGTTGAAAAGGAATGAAACATATCTATACATATACAAACTAGCAAGAGTTCGTTTTCAAACCGAGGTCGTACTGACTCTTGTGAAGATTCTGTGAGTAATAATATCCACCAAAGAAAAAACTATTCGACGCTTGGTGGTGGGTATGGGTTCGAAGAGAACTGAACTTTCCTCTCCCGCGCACACACTCATGATTTTAAAATAGAATATATGACTACATACACACAATTTTCCTCTATACTGACATGCATACACTTTTTTCCAAGTGTGTCATCATCGTTTTCTTTAAACAAAACTCCAACAAAAAAAAATAATCATCCAACAGTTTCAACAAAAGCCCCTGAGTTATTTTCAACATTATCTCTCAAATATTCCCACACGTGAATTATTCTCGAAATTATTATTCGAGAAAGTTCATCAAATATGATGAATTAATATGATTCTCTACATTCACAATTCAATTATAAATTACTGGATCACGCAGTTGTAACAGGACATAATCCAAAGCTGATAGGAAGGTATCAATTACAGCATAATCAGTGTTGAAATAAATGCGCTCATGGACAACGAATATTCTAATTAATTTACAATTGGTACGAACGAATAATGAGAAATTTCCAACCGTTCCCACATTCAGAACTATTGGCATGACGAAACGTATGATTAATTAACACAGGGACACTGTTACAGTGATTGTACTGAACGATAGCAAACATGATACCTCAATATTGGAAAATGCCTCCCTCATTCAATTAAAAGAACAGAAAAAAGTCTGGATTTTTTTTGCGAGCATATAAATCACAGCATTTCGTTCAATTAGATTCCTCCATCTCTACCTGAAAAGTTCCTAATCGATAACAATAAATCTATCCATCGTGTCCCAAGAGGAAAAAGTTATCCAATAAAGAATAATTTCCTGCTTTCAAAAGCATATCAACACATTCCTTCCATTTTACCTCTTTATGAATAGTACCCTTGAGATGAGCTTGTTGTGGTCCTCCATTCTCTACTAAGAGACTCTTAGTACTTCCATCTTTTACTCTAACACTACTCCATTTCTGTTTCGATGATGGATGTTGAGGTGATGCACCGGGTGGTTCGATAACGATAGGCGTTGATAATTTATCAGGTTCTCTAAGTGATCCACCCCGACTACCTCTCGTTGAATGATGAGCAGTTGATTTTGAAGGTGTCATTGTGTTAATTGTAACACAATTGTCAGAAACTTCAATACCACCTTGTCCCAATAGGTTCTCCGACATGGCTCGTGGGGATTTAATACACGTCATTGTTGTTGGAACGAATGTATTTGCTGATGATACAGATTTAACGACAAGATTCTTGCTCTCACGCCCCCAAGCAGCCAGTCTACGCCCTAACGGAATCGTAAGGGATCTTTTTGGCCAGTCAATTGTTACAAATGTTGTTCTAATACGTTTAGGACTTATCTCTCCGATTTCTTCAATTTCCTGATTCGATTCACGTATCTCCTGATCCTGATTGTTTCGCGTCAAGCATTTTCGAGCAAGTGGGAATAGTGAAGATACTGATGAAGAGGCTGATGATGAGTTTGATGCTGATTGGGTATAATTATGACGTTGAAATGATCGATTGGCACTATATGATGATGCAAATGGATTATGTTTTCCATCAGAATACTCTTCAGGACGATGAATCCATCCATGACCTGGTCTTGTACTCTTTTTATCTACTGATGAACGACTGGAAAATGTTGTTGACGAATCATTGCCACCCCCACGACCTACTGCACGGTAATTTTCACCATTACATGAAGATGAACCTCGTAATTTGGATAAAAACGGATTGCAATCATCTTTCTCAGCGATTCTCGCTAAATCAGAGCCTGCTGAATCACTCGTGGTGTCAGATGTTGGTCTACGATAGTTAATCGATTTTTCAGCTATTCGCTTCCGTCTTATGACAACTGGTGGTGGAAAATTCGTGTACTTTTCGATCAAATGTGACGATGCTCCCTGTTGTTCTTCTTGATTCCGCCCATTGGTACTATTGTCAACCCTCCAATTCCATTCTTTGCCCTGCACTTTCGCCCGCAACGCCTCAACCTTCTTTCTCTCGTGTAGCTCAATTTTGAATAATTCTTATTCACTCATTATCCATTCAATTTCTTCAATATTTATTATAATTAAGTTGAACTGTCGTTTCTTGCACTGTTACTGTGCATGAATCATATTCATTTCCATTATCCAACCATAAAAAATTCCTAATTATATTTTGCACAGTTAACGTGAAAGTTTTATATATGAAAGACAATGTGGCAATTGATTTTATGTATAGCGCTCGTTGAACCGATTGAATGTAAAATATTCAATGCAATCGTAGTTTTTTTATTTTACGTCTCTTTTCAAGTAGAAGGGTTCAAATAACAATTAATCGGTATTGGATGGAACATATTAACAGTCTCGTGAATGTGCGGAGATTAATTTGTGTTTTTTTTTTTGCTTCAGGTTTTGGCTTTAGAATCGTTTCAATATTATGGTTACAAAACTTTAAAAATAAATTCGGTAATAATCAACGAACTTCCTCAACGTCAGTCTTGACGAATAAATAATTTATATAAGGTGCATTTGAGAATATCGAATTTTTTGTTATTGCCATAAATGATTGTGCGTTGTGTTTATCAATATATATATATTTATATATAAATGGATTATTAATTAATTATCTTGCGTGTAGATGCTTGTGACGAATCCACTGACAGTGCACCAATGATGAATATTTAATCTCAGATAGTTATACATTCATTGCTTTTCATTTGGCTTCTGATACATTCGCTCTGGATCAATTTGTTTTTTTCTGCGACGCCTTCGACGACCACATGGCGAATATTGTTCTTTACTCACGCTAATGATGCCAGGTGACACCAAACGCCCCGGATATTCTTGTCCGTGAGCGATGGCCGTCGAACCTTTAGCATCGCGCGAGTTTTCCAATCTCCAAGGCACTTTGATGCGTCACAATAAATGCTCCATACGTTAAACACAATTTGATATTATAAGAACAATTTTCAAAGATAATGCTATTCACATTTCAAATGTGGATAAACACGTAATGAACTTGTTATTCTATCATACGAATTGCAATAACAGAACGCACGTACACACTGAATTGTGCAGGAATGCTACACTGCGTCGCATCCCTGGTAACTCCCCTGAATAGAGGGCGAGCACAACCGCCACCTGTATACATGAGAAACCTATTGATTTCGCTCTGACAGTGAGCAGAAAGAAAGGCAAATGTAACAGATGCGCAAGCGCCTCTATTTACCAGGGTCTCGACCGCATAAGATTCCACAACATGGAATTTATATTTCAAAAACTGTGCAATTGTCCTACTAGAAGAAAAAACCAAAGAAAAAGTCTCAATTAATAAATCAAAAATGTTTAAATAAGGCAACTTAATCGCCACTCATCTCACCTCTTCCTCTCTTGATTTCCACCGTTCATCATCTCGTTCTTTTTCAATATCCTCCACAAATTCATGAAGTAGCCTTATGTCTTGGGGGCTGGGGGACTCGGAAATCCTACCAACCCCCGCGTTCATCGTACTGTGTGGCGCCAGTTCACATACAACACCACGATTATCTTCACCCACAACGACAATTGTATTTTTGCCAACAACGTCTACAATATCGTCGTCAATAATTTCCTCGTACGTTTGCTCATACTCTTGCCAAATAATCGATGACAAACTGGTGCAATCATTATTCGTCACACTTTGACAATTCAGTTCTTCATTTTCATCCTCAACATTGATCATTTAATTGATAATTATTGACATAAGAATCAGATGTTTATTTATTTATTTATTATTATTTCGTTGTATTAAAATGGATTAAAAATTAGGGCTTCAAATGTAATATCAATTTCACAATTTACCAGGTTGACTTTATTGCCGTGCTAAATAATCCAGTAAAGTGCAATTCAATGCATCGCGTGACTATGTTGGGTGAAGCAAAGCTAAGCCTATATATGAGAATTGTCGGTAAAAAAAAACTATGCTGCGAATTATTAAGCAGGTCATGTGACAACCAATGTCTGACAGGTGGTTCTGAGAAATGTTTTCAAATTGTTAATATGAAACAAATTAAAAGAAGAACAATTTTATTATTGTTGTGAAATGTATAGAATTATTTCATGTATAAAGATGAGTAAATGTGTCTACGAGCGTACACGTGGATGCGATGCCGACATGGCTCGATTATCTCATCGATTTCCCTCACGTTTCATTGAAATAGCTGAGGCGCGCTATTTTCAATCCATTAAACAGTCAAATGAAACGAAAGAACCTATACTTTCCGATAGATTACGAATTGATTTTTCTCATAGATTATATTAATGTCTTCTTTCTATAGTAACTTTCTTGTATGCTATTAATGTGTGCATCAACGTATGAATTTAAACTCGTAATGGTGGCGTATGAGTGGGATGTGTGTAAAAAAAAATAGCAAGGACACATTAGAAATTAATAAGCCCTCGTGGTAACCCACATTCAACCACGTAATATGAGAAAAAAGATGGGAATTTATTGCAGAGTCCCAATTGAAAAGATTAATATTACTGTGTAATGATTTAATTAATCTATTTTCATTTTGGTTGAGTTTTTGCTAATTCTTCAGGACAAACGATAAATATTAATTATCAATTTTCAACCCAATTGTTTTTTAATCCTTGGAACACGATTGGAGAGATTGATTTAACACGAAGAGAAAGACTTGAAGAATTCTCAATATTTCTATGCTTCAATATTGACTCATTATTTTTTATTTTATAATTTGAAATGATAAATTAATTAAGTGTCACTTATGATCTTTTTTATTTTGTTTGTTGCTTCGGATTTGTTATGGTGATAGAAAAATGAGTGGATTTGACGTGCGCGTTTGGACGGAAAACGGAAGAATACAACAATGTAAAGCACAGGATCCACCGTGCTGATCGGTGGACACTGCGACACTGACTGATACGCAGTCTGGTGGTTCACCTACGAATCATTTTCCCCGCGTTCTTCCACTTCCCACCTCTTTCGATTACATACCCTCATAGATAAACGTTCATAAAGGTGAAACGGAAGTTTTTTATATTTATAATCTCCTTTGTTATCGTTTTTATAATAATAAAAATCGTATCAATCTCCTATTCTGTTTTTACTGAGCTATGGAATTTTTCCAGATGCTTAATTAAATAATTGGGTCGATGAAATATTTCAAAGTAAATTTATTCACCATGACATAAAAATGTATGTATGTTTTAATGAAAATTTTATTACCTGTGCAACTTTTTCTCCCATGTTTGGCGTGTGCATAACTCCCTGGAAGTATTTCGCTGAACCGTTGTCCTGAAGAGAGAACTGTGTCACGAGCACAGAGTGAAGAAGGACACGATCGTATAAAAAATAAAACGAGAGTTAGATGGATGTAAAAAAAAAAATTGTGGAAATTTATGAATGATATCATCTTGCTTATTAATTTGTTTTAGTTGATTGTTCCAATATTGTTCAGTAACAAAAATATACCGTCGTTGTAATCATGAAAATGTTTTTCAGTGAATTGATAAATATTCTGGAAATGTAAATTGAATATTATAACATTCGTTTGATATGTAGGAAAAAATATATTATCTAACAAGACTATCCCAAAGAAAACCTTCAAAAGTCAACATTTAATTTCCGAAATGAAATATCAGAATTTAAATTTCAATTGTGAATGAAATTCCTTTCAAAATGCGTAGATATTCTATTGATAAAGAAAACATTTTATTCGATGTTAACGTAAACGACTACCAGATCTAAAACTAGGTCGACACTTCGCGTATATCATTATGAACAGTTGTCTCATTTATGAATTAAAAAATGAGTCTGCAAAGTAACTTCCGTCAAATATTTCTACAATTTTGAAGTGAAAAATGAAAAAACTGCAGATCTGATAAATATTTCTGCCAGTCGTGTCGGAACATCATTTTTTTCTATCAAGCTCAACGCACGAAACTAGTGCATGTCATTTTTCACTCAAATAATATTGATGTATCGATAAAGGGTCGCAGTTGGCAACGTAGAATAGAACTTTCAACCCATCACTCATTTTTTTCTGATTGAAAAAGGAAAAGATATAACAAATTGTAAAAATTCTATGACAAGTCTGAGAATTTGTTCACAGTAGCTGCAAAAATTCGCGTTCAATTCAGTGCACAACTCGCTGAGGTACTTTCGTTGCCAATTTTTGAATCACTAACTCTATAACAAATAAATGTGATGATAACTCCATCTCACACTGACACAAAATCTATAATCGAAATACAATTCTTTCTATTCTACTACAAATTCGTAACTCTTTAATAAATTAATCATAGAAGTTCTTTGAACTCACATCCAACTAATTGTTTACTACTGATAAACAGAGCGAACTTAAAATGAACATATATACTAATATCTAAATTTAAATCTCAATGAACTCTGGCATCTATTAGTTAAAAAAAGAACATGACAACGAATACGTTTGGCAATTTGGCTTACTTTATGTTTAACAGAGTCCGAACCCATTTGGCTGAGCGATGGTGATTTTCTCTCCTTCGAAGCTCGCCACCGTTGGAGATCACTCTCTGATGCCACACCAGGGAATATTTTCGAATGTTTTGTTGCTAAAAAAAATATATACAACATAATGAATAGTTATTTATCAATATAATATAATAGATAATTACAAAAAATTAAAAAAATTGTCAGAGTAATTCCACGCAAGAACTCTACTACTCTAAATCCACTATTTATTTATTGTTTTTTCAATTCAATTATTCAGCGAGACTCAGAGGCATTCAGGCGAGTCCATAAAATAGATGCTCAAGGGTCTCGAAACATAAAAAAAAAGCAGTTATTTAGTGGTGGCCAGTGTTGTTGTAATTTTTATTGACTTGAAAAAGTCGTCATCCATATAAGCTGCATTGGATGTGGTTCATGTATTTATATATAAAACATAATTATGAATAGAGAGACACTGAAAATTTTATAATGAACTCCTAATGTGTCATTACTTATAGCTGAATGTAAACTCGTTCCATAATTAAAGATGATCTAAGATGGTTATATTACAATGAATCAATATAATTATTGACTTTTCTTCTATCTTTATATTACATATGAATGATAAGTGCAGAGATAGAATTCCTGATGAACGTCCAAAAGCCTTGAAGAACAATAGAATATAGTAAGAGGAAATTAATAAGCCCTAGAAAAGCGCAATAAATTAGTAATGGGACAACAAATATTGATAAATCAAATAAAAAAAAGAAAATTTAAGGAAAATAAACTATTATTATATCAATGATTATTCTTTCAATCTCAAACAGTTAAGCTTTCTGCTGTGTTGTGAGAATTGGTGTGACAGAGATAGAAATAGAAAGCTAAGGGTGGTGAGCTTTAATATATGTTGGTTGGTAAGTCAGGATTTTGTGCAAGCGACATTCGGCAAATTGCCGCGCGCCCTCTGACGAAAAAGCTTCTGCACGCGGTGGAAGGCAGAACTGTTGCATATCATCCACCCAACTAAACGTTCTGTATTTCAATTTATTTGTTCGCCTTTTTTTTTCATTCATAATCGTTTCGTTTGTAGTTCTTTTCTTTTTTTTTTGTCTTCATATATTTTACCTTCCATCAGATTATCGACCGTTGCTGGCCACCGCTCGAGCTCGGTCACGCGTTCACTCCCTCGACCCGCTACTAGAATATTTTATCTGAGCTTTCATATCCAATTTAATCTCTATTTGTCATGCTTTTTTTTTAATTCATATTCTTTTCTAATAATTTTATTTTTTTCCTCTATTGTATTATAGATAATCTACAATATATATTTCACGATCGATCCGAGGTCACCAGCAGATAACTCTGTATAAGGGTAGTTTTTTAGTATGTGAATTATTTCAGGAGATGGCGCTAGGAGTGTACGCCATAGCACAGGGTAATAATCAATTGATAACGCGGCAAGTTAGATTTGTAGATTTAAAGGGATGAACAAACTGAAAGAACAAATGAGCTCAATAAATGCAATGATAACATAAAGATACTGTAAATAAACATAAGGAAATATTAAAGGTATCCATTGCAACAATGGGTTAAGATTGAGGGGTAGATAATCAGGTGACATCGAATACGAACACCGAGGACATTAAAGGGGTGTGACGACAGAGAGACATCAACTGAACGATCACAAACCCAACATTGTCAAACACACTCTCATATCAATTACTGACAAATAGTTTATCACATAATCATAAAAATATAGTATCAATAAACCATCATAAATGAATGATAGAACTTACGAACACTACATGTGAGACTTCTGCATGGTATTCTAGCCATATCAGATTTAACCATTCGCCTGGAAATGGCATCCAGACTGGCTGCATGAGAAACACTTCGGGACGGTTCCTCATTTCCGTTTCCGGGTGAGGAATTTTGACCGTCCCAAATTCCAGATTTTGGGGAAACCTGTGCGGATGATAAAACATCTATTAAATGAAAACTTTCATGAGAACTGATATTGCCAACGTAAAGATGTATCATAGTGAAGAAAATGGTATTCAGTTAATAGGAAGAAAGGGAAAATTCCACACTGTAATTGAATTTGTTATTGCTCAAATAATGTCATAGAGAAAGTGATAGTCTGGAGACGAGGAAAATTGGATCAATGAAATTGAATGAACTTCTGATACACGCAGATGAAAGGAAAAGAGAACAAAAGAAAAATGAACATGTTCCCAGCAACAAAGCACAAGATAAAAGAGGAAATTGATGTAATCATTATACTAACATCACTGACACCCTCTGGACTTGCTATTGGAGCAGCATTCGTCATTGTTGTACATGGTCTTGCAGCAGCGGCAGCGCCATGAGCGCTGTTGCTCATTGGAATTGGCAATGGTGGTGGTGGACCTGATGAAGGTGGTGATGTACTGCTGATCCGCGTGGAGCCCCAAGACTCCACCATTGTTGGTGAGCCGCATGTCAGTGGGCTGCAAATAAATCATTCTCTACTATTCGACAATCCAATTTCTCAAACAATCAGTTCTTGCCAGAGAGGGAACCAGAACTCATTGAACTCAATAATTAAACCTTGCCACCACCATCATCATCGTCGTCAATAGCTCCAGTGCACTAACTGAAGTACATTGAATGAATGACTTAGTAAATATCATGAATTAATATTGTATATAACAATGAAAATTGATGATAACAAATGGAAAAAAACAACGAGTCACAGAAATGATCGATAGACGGACGCCAGGTCGGAGGTCAGCTAGCTTCGGGATTGCCAAGTATGTCAGTGTTAGGTCAGAGTCCACCAATCGATATATACACATGATGGTTATATATACATATATAAATATGTGTATACCATACATGCACGAAACTACCACCGCAGTAGTGTGTATAGTCAAAACTTTGCGTATTCGACTTTTGAAAAAAGAAATATAATGAACGGGAAGTAAGTAGAGCGAGGTATAATATATTCAATTTATACTGAACTGTCGTGGCTCTTTCTTGAAATCACAATTAGGATTATTTGATTTCATTTGCGTGTGCAATATTTCAAATGAGAGAAAGTATGTCTGGGTGTTTATTTTTGAATATAAATGTATATGACAAAAGCTTAAATACTCGTTGGACCTTGAATATGTCCACGAACATAAATTACATCTAGTGGATGTGTTTATGTCATTTAGCCATTTGAAATGTCCACATTGTATCCGGTGCTAAGACTTCAGGGTTTCCCATTATTTTATCAACTCTCCATTTATACCATTACACCAAAACGCCGTCGCGTGATTCGGTACCGGTACAATAATATACGTTCTGCACACAATGTTTCAAAGTTCCGTATACTTCATTGTCGTTGTCAGGTAGAAATGTGACATGGCGAACTCGGACTTGTGTGTTTCACTTGCGTGTTTTCCCTTGCTGCTGGTTCCATCTACTCCATAGTACCTTTCATCGTTTTGCCTATCTCATTTGCTAGCTTGTCTGCCTAACTTGTATACATTAGCGCAAAAACTCGGCATTGCACGAGAACATATGGTAACATGAGGTTTTTAATCACTCGGATCTCTTCAGCAACGAAGTTGAGTTCATCTTGATTTCCCTGGAGCTCTCATGCTTTTTTTTCTCTCCTATCACACCAAAAAATTGTAGGCAAAGTGAGGGGAGTGTTGCAAACAGTCATTTTAAAAAAAAATTGCTATGAGAAGTGGGACATACTGGACCACTTCAATTTATTTTTTCTTTCTGCTTCTCCTTCTGTTGAATATAGACATACAACGTGTATTAATTACATATTGTATTTGAACTCATTCCCAATATCGAGATAATGTGATTCAAGATGTCGATTGCAATTGACAAAAAAAAAAAGAATACTGTTCACCACAGTGAATAGTTTTATTTGAATTGCCAGTCATAAAGAACTTCAATTCTATTCGCTGTTCGATAAATGCGTGGCAAAGAGTAGTTAAATGAATTGCGGCCTCTCAAAAGGAATGGGAGATCGATTGAGAAGAGGTGGTGCTGGCATTGGTAGAAAAAAGAGCGCAGGAAATCGAGGTCTCTTCTTTTTCACAATGCTTGAGCTGAACAATGACAATACAAAAAATACGAAGATGGCAAGGGAAAATAAGAAAAAAATAACAAAATATAATAAATTATTTACAAACGATATTTTGCAAGTTGCTATTGGTTGGCATGATACATGTATCGTCGATACAAATTTAAAATCGACACGGTTTGCAATGAATAACAAACACGCGACGCCAGTGAAGATAAATACTAGTGTGAAACTTGCCCATTTATATCAAGTGAATAAACACATTTATATTCCTATTAAAATCAATAGCAATAGATTGGATTTTTGATAGAATTATATAAAGTTGATCGATAAATAATTTTAATTACCAATTCTCCGATGCATCCTCGTCTAATATGGTCCCGTCGGCAAGTTGCCGATGTTGAGGCACATTCGATGTTGTTCTTGGTCGATTTCTGACTCTCGGTGGGCCAACAACACCAGTTCTGGACAAACCAGCACGAAATGAAGCCCTGGCCCTATCGACTAATATCAAAAAACCTCAATTAATATCTACTTTCACCATCATACATCAAAATATTCAAAGTAATCTTGAAATACAAAATAAAAATGATTATTTATTCATTAATTCAAGCATTCGAAAAAGTCTACATACAAAGCTGTAATATGAGGATCATAATTCACTTAGTGAATGAACGTGAATGTGACAAAGTCAAACGAATTTAAGAGTTAGAGGGAGCGTGACTGGTCAAAGTATTCATCAATCATTGACGATGCGACATATGGACGACAACAAGTCGAGTCGCCTCGACGGCGAATACAGGGACGGGCCAGGAGTCGCGTCGGCGACGACAACGACGACAACGACTGTAACGTTTATTACCAGGTCAGGGTTAACAGTTTAGACGCGCGTTTGCCGGCTGGCCGCCGTTGCAGAGACCTCTAAATATAGTCTGCAGGCGTGTGTGTACAACAGAGTCACAAACACCAGATACGAAAATTGTGATAGGAATACATGTTAATGTATTTTTCAACACCCTGTCCCACTCACTGGTGAATATATAAAACAGTACACCTGTCCCAGAATCATTGATCCCACCACATATTACTCATTGGTATTCCAACTTGGCCCAACAAAATATGAACTTGGAAATAACTCATGTTATTATAATAGCCAACCGCATTATGCGGTAATAGCACACATACACACACAACTCAATCTTGGCCCTGCTGTTACGATGATTACTTGACAACCCACTTCCTCAGGGTGTGATTTGACCTCGTTGGATATTATCAGGCTACGTTATATGAGAATGAATGAATTTCAGTTGAATTAAAAATTCTGAGGGTGATGGTCATGCAACGCAGTGCTTATTTTAAACTGAGGAAGAAAAATATAAAATTAGAATAATTACTCACGTTTAATATTGAAACTAAAAAAATTAACTTACATCGTGTTACGAGTCGATTATTGGCAGGACTGGGCGCAGGTACGGCCGGTGGTGGCGGTGGTTGAGCGCTAAGGTCCTCAAAGTTTATGATCTGCAGGCAAATGTCATCCACCTCACTTTTTATTGGTGCAATGACCTCACTACAAAGGAATTTCGTGCCTGAAAACAAAAAAAAAGAAATGAATAGGGGTGGAAAAAAAATCGTTTCATAATTTCTTCACACATCTCATTAAGTTAAGGGACCATTCAACTGTTCATAATAATTTTTTTTTTATCCTTTCAGTACCATTTGGTTTGAAAGGTCAAGGCTGCTGTCATTGACGTCGATGATGCTGATGAGAAGCATTTACAACAGATATTTTTGCTTTTATTTTGTTCTCCGGGTATTTTTTTCCCTATTCTCATAAGTACTTTTACTTTCATAAAATGTTGATGTAACGTCAGCTCATTGTTGTCATATTGATATCCCTTAACAGCTCACCTGTCGGATGCAATATCATCAACGACGGAAATCACAAGAACGTGTATTAGTGAATAAAAATGGGAACAAAGAAAAGCATTAAGGAACGATCGATTTTCCATAATGAAACATGACAATATACTCATATATACAAGAACATACATAAACATAAAACAAATAGAGGAAAAATATACGTAAGGGAATGTGAATAAATACAACGTCATCCTTATTTTCTGGCACGTATTCTCAATCACGTTTTTCACCCTTCGCTCTTGTTCAATTTACTAAAAGAACAATGCCAAAATTACAGTGAGACCAAAAAAAATGAAAGTAGAAATAAAAAAACAGCCATAGAAGATAAAAAAAATGACAAAACTCCCCTGATATATATTGTCAATTTCATACAGTGTAAGAAAGTGATATAAAATGAAATACAAGTTGGACACATGATACCAACCGATAAAATTGAAAGGAAACTCAAACTATGTATCGAAGATTTACTAAACTATATATTTATATTATATACTTTTCAATTTTATTTTTGTCTCAAAGTTTTCACGTGAGGTGAGCTGTCTTTGTTTGAAATCACGATTGAAAGCAACATCATCTCTCTGGTGGTGGTGCTGGTGGTGGTGGCAGACGGTGAAGGAGTACAGAAAGGGTGAGGGAACGGAATGAAAGGGATATATAGATGTTGAGAGAGGACACAAGGTGAACGCACCCTGTATATGCCGACAAGGAGGTTATAGGCGGGGCAATAGTTGCATGGGAGGCTGTGTGGAAGGCTAGGTATACGCTCATCGATCCGAAAACAGGGGGTGCTTGCGCTACAACTCTCTCTCTCCCTTTCCTCTCACTCACTTCATCCACTGCGCTGTGTCGACGCCCAAGACTGTATACTTTTGGCCGATGCTCTTTTCTATGCGGCGCAACAACCGCAACACTAATTCACAACCCTTAAATGTAAGAGACAGGATGCAATTTTTTTTCATTTTGTAGACGTCAATAAAATTGCTGTTCACACGTCTGAGGAATTTATAATGAGTGAATCATCATCAATTCATGATAAATTAGATGGAAAAAAATAGAAGTGCTCTTATAAACGTCACGTTTGTCAATTAGTTCATGTTAATGTTTAATTTTCTTGATATTTGGAAGAAAACTTTTGGATTTTATTTCACATTTCTTTATGAAGTCAAAAAACTTTTAAAAATGGTAAGTAAATATTTTTACTTATGTAATTGGATTTGTTATTATGACTCTATGGAATTGATTGCCAATTAGTTCATTATTAATTCACATCAATTATAATTATTATGCAAGACTGTAGCATTTATATCAGTTATATTACTCAATTAGTTTGTGTTCAATTTTGTAATGTTGTAATGAGACCTTGTGATTGTTTTTTTGAATTTAAAAAATGAATCAATTCATTGGTGTTCAAAAGAAGTGAATGTCTGTTTCCTTTCACAATTTCGTTATTAAAATTCGTAGGAATCTTCACTTGGATAGTTTCATTATGAATACATGAATATTCATAATTATTATATGAAATTAAATTAACAGAATTGAGATTTTCCAATATCAACAAAAATGAAATGAAAAATGATACAGCAAAAAAAATTGAATATATTTCTCTACACAATAATTGAATTTCGTCGCATATTAGTAAAATAATACCCAACTACTCAATTATTAATTCACAATTAATGATAATCAATATCTTGAAATCAATTAATAATTATAATGCCTAAAACTATGTTCATAATTCCACATTTTATCCAGTGATTAAACCCACTCAATCTCTTTTACGATCATCCATTATTAGATAGAAAATAAAACTGAAGAAAAAACGATAAAACAAACTAGTAAATTCCAAAGAGCTCATCGTTATAATCGACCCACAACCCTAACTGGGTTAATACAATATATTTTTTTCTTAAACACATCAATTATGAAATCCACATCATAGCTCAATGCAGTCGACTCGATAATTAATCATAAATTCATCACATCAATTTATAATAAATCATACAAAAATCAATTCATTCAATGCATCAGTGAGATCGTATAAATAATTCCTCCACACTTTATCTGTAGTGATTAAAACCTCTGATTATTCTCTCTCTTGTTATTTTATTTATTTATTTTTTTTTGGTTAACGGATGGACAAGAACCACAAGAAACAAAATGGAGTAAAAAAGAAAGAAAAACAAGTAGATCCCAAACAGCTTATCGACGTAATCGACCCGGTGCCCAGTTAAGAGAGGCAAACAGAACCACACGCAAGAATTCTATATAACAATTTCACCAAACAACCACAAAGCCTCATGATGCCTCGTGAGATTTTGGCTCATCTCCAAAATGATCTCAAACAAAAATACATTCGTAGTAACCAAATCAAAGAGTGCGTGGGATGTGTGCCAGGTAAACCTGTGGGCACTCATGATGATGACACGAGTAGGCGTCAAGAGTAAAAGAAAAAAGGAAATAAAAAAGTGGTTTAAGGGTGGGGATTTGCAACCCTGTCATGGATGGTTGTGAAATGACAGATTTCCTGTTGATGAACAGAAGTGAATATAGAAGAATAATGGATATGAATAGGGATACGAGGTCGGTGGTGGCAATCAAATGAACCGCGACGACTGGTTAGTAGTTTGGGTCAACGGCTGCTCCCACCAATTGGTCGATGACGCTGCTCTCGGCCTCGTGACGTCACTACCACGTGAGTGCATTGCCCCAGTGACGTGTGCTGGTGCGCGCCGACGACGACGACAACGACGATGAGAAGGTGTGCTTTCAGCCGAGTCCAAAGCATGAAAATATAACAGTTGCGCGCGTGTGGCCCCTTTTTCAATTGTGCTACACTGCGCGTCTCTTTTGCAATCTATATTCGCAACACTGGTCTGTGTTATGTGTATATGATACAAGCTGAAAAAAAAACTTTTCCATTGAGAAAATAAAAAATATTGAGGTGAAAAAAATATTACTATATAATATTTCTGTCTTTGATCATTTTTGTTTATGAGTAAATTTCTGTTGATGTTTGACGACATTGATGGTATTTATTTAAAATTGATTGAATGAATGAAGAACTGTGTGAATATTTGAAAATTGATTTTGAGGAATTTTCATTTGTGTATAAATTACGTTGAATAAACTTTTAAATTTAGAATACCATAAACGATACATTATAAATGCGAATATTTAACTTTGATGATTTTTTTTTCCTTTCTATATTTTTATTGATATCGTTGCTATTATGATTAATAAATTATTGAGTGAATGAAGAATTATGTGGATATTTGAGAATTGATTCGTGAAATTTAATGTGGGTATAGATACGTTGGAAAAACTTTTGCATTGACAGAACAAAATGTAAAGAATAAATATCAAAACTTTTGCCTTTGATAATTATTTGTTAGTTATCACTGTAATATCTATACATTTGTTCATCACCATTAATTATTTCTATAGTTATTTTCATTGACACAAATTAATGAATAATCGAGATAGCAACAAATTCAATATTTGAAATTTTTCATTGAAAAATTCAATACGAATATTGAAACAGTCAAAAAACTTTCATAAGTTTTTTTCTTACTTCTCATCATCGCACTAAAATACACAATTAATATTTAATTGTTATTGCTAACATTACTAATGAATAATTGATGAAAAATACCACATTATCTAAAAAAAGAAAAAAAAATTTACTTCTCCTGCATAGCTTCAAAAATTCATGAATCAAAACAAAATAAATCAATGAAAATAAATTGGATATGCAGCTAGTGAATGAATCCTAAATAAATGAACAGCAATGAGGGAGAATCACAACGTGAATCAGAACTGGTAAAAAAATGAACACGGGTGGTGAAATAAATAGATAAATGTCCACTAAGTTATATAGCGAAATAAAAAAATCTTAAAAAAAAATAAAAGAAGTCACGACGTGCAATAATGGAACGATCATGAGTTATGTGTATAACTTTGATAAATTATACAGTAGTCAGTATCGATCTTTGACGCTCCTCACACATATAAACATTTATATATAACATAAGGTCAGCAAAAGAATAAACTAAAGTCAATGCAATTATTGAACGACTGTCTAAAACCACGAAGTTAAAAAAATTATAATCCAAAATCAATTGACTTAATTCAAACATTGTCAATTCTGTATATCAACCTGACAATTTCCTCTCATTTTTTATTGACCATCATTTTTTACTTTCTTCTTCCTTTTTTTTCTTCGCCCTTTCGTATAGTTGAAAATCACAATTATGAATGGATATATACGAACTTTGAGTGAAAATTTCGTCATTGTTCGACAACAATAGGAGATTGAAAGTAGAGGTGTTAGAAATGTGGGATTTATCTCACCGTCTTTTCTGTAATAGAGAATTTCAAAGTGCTTTTCAACACCAGCAAGAAGGGCATCACGTAAAGCGGCAATTGCATGAGGTGAGGTCATTGGCCCATGAAGAAAGTCGCAAACTGCTGGGCGTTGCATCACTTCGGCCCTTGAGTAGCCGGTAAGCCGACAAAATCCATCCGAACAGTAGATTATATGACATAGTCCTTGTTGAGCGTTGGCTACCAAAAAACTCCTGTCTGTGAAAATTAAAAATATTTAATGAAAACATAACAATTAAATAACAAACTTAATTAAATAATATCTCACAATTATTATCAACTAATTTCCCTTTTTTCTTTTTTTATTATAATTAAAATTCATTATCTTCTCATGATTCATTTTTTTTCTTCTGACATTAAAGTGCAATTATCACAGAATCGTGGGGGCGTACTTCCTGCCTTTAACTCAACTCTAATACAAGCCATGACCTTCATGTCCTAAATGCGTCACACTTAAAATGCGTATATATATACACGCATACTTAATGAATCATAAAATATTTCCCCATCGTGTTCTCAGTAATGATCATCTGGTTTTGTCCCAATTCTCCATGAATAGCCACAAAATACCATCCCCATTCATTTTTTTCTTCAACACACCCTAACAAAATTAATTCATCAAATGCAACATAAAAAAAAGTTACAAGAAATCACAATTATTTCACCACAGAACAATAATAAAAATAACAATTGTGATGGGGTTTTTTTTTTCCCTCTTGGGACGTGTAGCAGAACAGAAAAAAAAACAATTTCAAATTGATGTATTGTATCGAATCATATCCGCCCGCGTAACTCTAGAGAGTACTCTGCGTGATGTTTTAAAAATAATCAAACACTCCAATGAATTCTTTTCCATCGAGTAAATGACACGCGTCCCCTGAGGCGCCACCATTCCATCATTCTTCCATATATATATTCACAATACACAAATGTGTATACAAATTATTTCGTCTCTCAGCTGTTAAAAAAATCTAACAAATCAAACAGAAAAATAACAATACAAAAAAGAAAGAATTTAAAATAAATTGATAACAATAATTACATTTACATTTATGATGAGTGAACTTTTCATAAATATAAAAAAATAAAACAGCTCAACCCTATAAATACATATAAACATAATATACACATATACAGTGATGTGTGATAAATATACCTATTGCCATTATAACTGAACGAATGACAGACGGTGCGGAAGAACTCAAAATGAAATTTTCGAATTTTGGCGCGTCGCCAAACCTCACATCAATATATACATATATATATATCTATTTCACTAGAAATAAATTTATAATATTGATAAATATATGTTGTGCATATACTGTGCACTAGCCACAATGTAGATGGAAAAATAAAAGAAAAAAATTTGTAACAAGGAAAAAAAAAGAAGATAAATATGATGAAATAGAATGAAAAGAGAAAAGAGGAAAAAAATTCAAAATTTCCTAGCAATGTGCTCTGGAATATTTTGTGTATCGGTTTCCGTTGCATATTTTTTTACCTCCGGCGTCGTTTCATTATCGAGAGGAATAAAAAATATATATATGTAGAAAGAGAAAAAGAGAATGAAAGAAGAGAGAATATAGCAAAAGGCAGAAGTGGAAGTGCAAGACAAATTTCCATCGTTTGAAAAAGAATCACAAAAAGAAAAAAATACAAAACCTCGAATGAAAACGTTCAATACTGTCGCATTGTTTTTCGATAATAAAAAATCACAATCAAGATCATTGTTGATATTGTAATAACATAATAATTATTATTGTTATGATAATTATATTTGTATTATAATAATAATTAGAATAAAAAGTAGGTCACACGATTTGTGTACGATGTGTTGAACCGTCCCCACAACGTCGAGGTCACGTTTCTGACTGAACACGATGCGGAAAAATGATGCAGACATGGTGTTGGTAGTGCTTTAAACACAGCGGGCCAGGGCTATGCTACCAAAATGCTGGTATGTTCGTAGCGGAAGTGCTAAACTAGGTATTTATGCAAAGCATCTGCAGAATTCAGGATGAATGGAACTATAAATATATATTCACAATGAGGTGGTGGTGGTTTATGGTAATGATGAACTTTGATTGTAGGATCGACAGGCCGAGGACTTGACAATTGAAATTCTTCAGTCAGTATATAATACTGGTATATATATATATATATATATATATATATACGTATACATAAATTGAAGTGAGCGAGGTTAGTACGTGAATTCGATTATTTGAGAATTATGTGGAACTTATAAATTATTTTTAATAAGTGAAAAACTGCATTATGTAAAAATAATTTTTCAGTTGTTTTTTACCACTGTAAAAATGTTGACTGAATAGTTTTGGCATATATAAGTAAATGTTACAGATGTGGTTGGCACATGAGTTTAAACAGAAATAAAAATGTAGATATATTTGTTGTTATTTTTTTGTTAAATTAAATTGGTATAATTTTAATTATTTTTCTAATGTCAAATATTGTTGATAAATAAAGATTTATGATAAATTAAAAATTTTATTTAAAAAACACTTGACATTATGAATATTGTTATTGATTTCTTTTCAATATAACTCTTAAACAATTTATGAAAATTCTTTCGATACTTTTTTTTTTCAATTATCTTTCTCGTCTATTTATTGTTCATCGATCGATTGTGCTTGCATAGAAAGAATAATAGGCCATGAATTATGTTCGTATATATGAATATGAAAAGGAAAAAAAAAATACTCTTCTAAAATTAATTCTTTAGAAATAGTCTAGACGATTGATATGGAATTTTGCATAAAATAATTCTTTGAATGGATAAATCGGGAATACCAATACCTCATAGTTCTGAATAAATCAATTCGATAAAGCGACCTCCTTAATATCTGTATATTTTGTTGGAGTGAGAAAGGAAGTGGAGCAGAATGATGTGATCAGGAAGGGAATATGAGAAGAGCCATCACCGGAAATCTCATATCTCTTCTCAATCATAAATAACACTTCAGAGAATATTGAAAAAAAAATTTTCATGCGGTCAGTCAGAAAAATCTGACGTTGAATTTTATATATATTTTTATCGACACTGCCATTTGTAATGGAATAAAATTCATAAAATTTATGGATAATGAAAAATATAGTCAGTTATATTATACAGAAAGAAGTATTTGTATGGATGAAAAAAAAAAAATGTTTATACGCATGCGATATGTAGATTGTGAGTGGAGTTGGTCAAGGGAAAGCGTCAGATTAGAAGCCAAGACTTTTGATGGACATTTGATGGTGATATAATCTCAAGAGAAGTGAAAGAAAAAAAAAAAAAAAAAAAAAAAAAAAAAAAAGAGAGAGAAAGAATAATGATTGTGATGTAATTTGAATATTCAATTGACATATGGCACACATTTTGTTCTATTCCTTTTTTTTTTATTTCTTACATAAATTGACACCACTACTACGGTTTCACATGAAATCTATCCTAAGTGTCAATACCCATTAGCCTCCTGAATAATCCGGATCAGTGCGTTGATTCGAGTATTATAAATTTTTATGAATTCTGTGTTGGATTATATTCAATTGATTGAAATTATGATAAATGGAATTTAGTTATAGTATATTTACTTGTTGTATTTATTGAAAGAATATGAAAGGAATATTTATAAATGATCAGTGTAGATTTAAATTGGATTTTTGTATGTTAAAAAGATATAAAAATTTGATGTAAATGTGAAATAAAAATATTGAACGTTATCAGTAAACAATTTCACTGAATTCAATGTTCCTGTCAATTTATTTATAAATACTAACAATATTCGGAATTATTAAAGGGTTTAAAAGATTAATGTACCAAATAGTTTTACTTCGATGGCAAAAATTGGAAAATAATATTAAATATCAAGTCCAATTATTATCCCTTAATTTTTTATTCTATGGACAGAACAAAAAAACGTAAAATTTTATAGATTAATCATTTGATATATTAAAATAATGATATAAATCATTAAACAAATTTATTTGTCAATACCAAATTAATAAAAGGAAGAAATAAATGTAATTCTGCTCTGTAATTGTCAACCCTAAACAACAATTAATTATAATGTAATGTCATCCCCTACAGTGTTTGAATATAATCGTTGATTGACTCGTATTGCCTTAGTATTGTTCACGTATGACGATAAAACACGTCGAGCAACACGCGACATCCCTACTACACAATATTATTTCCACCTACACACATCCAATAAACACGATGTATATCAAAATAGTATAATAACTAATAGCGTAATTATTACGGTTCTTTAATCGAGACGTCAATTAAAAGATTATTTCAATTGAGAAAATTTCACAAATTATCGAGTTGCATTTTCAGAATTAAACGTCAATGCCGCATTTAATCAATTAATAATTTTATATTCAATTTATTTTCTACTTTACAAAAAAATATTTTGTAAATCGAAAACATTAATATTCTTCAAAATAATAATACTCTGTAACGATATAAAATCCATCATTCAAGACACAAATAAATATCATTGATAAAAAAAAAATTATATATCAAGGTAATAATAAAATATTACAGCATTTATTTCCCGTATATATTCAGCATTTTTTTCCAATTTTTTTACGTCCCCTCTTCCTATAAAAAATTGATATTCCAATTCAATATTTCATACATCACTTTTATTTCCACAAGAAAAAAAAAATAAAACTTCAATACAAAGTACTTCGTCTTTAATCCTGAATAAAATTTAACTTTGCATTTAAATTAATAATAAAATAATCTGCCAACTCAACTTGTAAGATAATTATTGAATGAAGATTAAAAAAGACTTTGAATAAATAATTAACATAACTCACCATGCGTATCAAACTTTCTGATGATTGTTTCAATGATGGTAGTTCTTGGTGCAACGTGTCCACGGCGGACAGGCATCGCAACCAAATAATTATATCGCAACGGACCCTTTCCAAGGATCCGCACGACAATCTCTTCTTTCTTGTTACAAGTGATATCACGCACAACAAAAGCACGATATAATTAATAAAAAAAAATGAAAAAATTAACAGAATTTTAGCACCAAAGCTTTTATTTTATATCTCATTTAATAATCAACTTTATATTTTAACTCCTCACGCTCTTTCTAATTCGCACTAAAAAAAATTTCACTTAATATTTCACTATTGATTTCTAAACGTATGAATTTTTTTTTTGTAAAAAAGCACAGCACGAATTGAGCATAATTATTTATATATATATTTATACATATATATATATATATGTGTGTATGTGTATATTTACCACTTGTTTGATCGCACTTTCGTCATTCGTTCAAAATTTATTTAAATTCATTAAAATTTATATATTTTGTTTTTACTTCACAAAATTACATTTACGAATGACAACATTCAAACATCCAATACGTTCCGAAATATTTTTTAAATTATTACTACAATTATTAATATTTATTTGATATTTAATGTATGATGTTTAAATTTTTCTTTCTTCTCTCCTCTTTATTATTTAGGATGTGTACAAGACGATATACGCTGAACATATTGGCGTATTTGCTGAAGACATTGCTGAAGGCCAGTGTGAATGCGTGTTGTTATTATTGATGATGTGTTAAAATGGTGTGAAAAGTGGCCGGTGACCGCGAACGCAATTTTCACTGATGATTCCGAAAAAGCGACTGACAAGTTGAGAAGAATTTTGATATTTCGTTGCCAAGATTTTTTGTTGGACAATTTTAACCTAAATCTTCTATTTCTCTTATATTTTTTTATCTTTTCATTTTTTTCTTTATTTTATTTTTTCGTATGTGAGAAAAGCGCGGAGAAAAATGAAGCAGTTTATATATAGATAAAGTGAAACAAAGACTTGTATACATATATATATATATATTCGTTAGTTTTATATATATACATATATATGCATATATGTATTTTTAATTCACCCGGAAAAAAAAGAAGAATATTTTTTGTCCTCTCTTTTTTTTTCTCGCTGTAACTTTGATCTCTGTAGATTGTTTATTTATACTCTGCAAAATTTTTTCATTAAACCAGTGTAACGCTATTTTTCATTTAATATTACTCCTCCACGAGCCTGCAGAGATGTCTCGAGGGTTTGTTTACTTTTTTTTCTCCCCCTCGTCTCTTTTATTATTATTATTTCAATATTTTTTCATAACGTTTCATATTTTTTCCTCATTTTTCAATACTAAAATAATAATATACACCTAGCGCTATGTCAACCTCTTATTCTTTTTGTCGTGTTAATTTTTCTACTCGTCGTAAAGATTGTTGCTCTCCATCCTGATGAAATTACCACCCACAAGCACAAAAATACACACACACATATGTATATGCATATACATATACATATATATTTATTTATGTATAATGCGCCGCAATTTTACCGGCGTCTCTATTTAAATATCCACCATTATTCTTGTTGTTATTTAAATTGAATTTTATCTCACGTGCAATTATTTATATCCCGTAACTTCTTTTTTTAATATCTATTTTTTTGTCCTCCAGTGATGAGATAAATGCACTCGTGTGATTGTCGGTTATTGCCTTTCAGTCGTCACTGGGAATATCAACAGTCCCAACAGGAATTCTCTCAACAGTTGTGTTCGTAATTTCACAATATTCCTCATCGTCATCGTCATCATTTTCATCATCACAATATTGTTGATCCATTCACATAATTTCTTGTTGTTTTTGGACTCTTCTAGTGTTGTTGATAATTTATTAACAAAAATTCCACAACCAATCATTGCATGGTATTAATCGGAATAATTTTTTTTTATTCTTCACCACCAATTAGACTATTTTCATTTCTCTGTTAATAATTTTATTTATTTATTTTCTCCTTTGTTAATCCTCCACTTGGTTGTCGTTGATTATTTTTTTGTCTCTGCCCTTTTGTATATAATTTGATTTCAAAAATTGTATTATGAAGATGAAGTTACAACAGAGCAATTGTGGCAAATAAAATTTCTCAAATTGATGTCTACGTGCGCACGAATAAATACCGACTAACCTGGTGTGAAGGCACGTGTTGGTTTATTTATTAAATCTTGTCTCTTGGTTTTTTTTTTATGTTCTGTTGATTATTCTGCAACTATGAGACAGAGTTTAGTTCTTTCAAATTAAAATTGAAATTGAATGTTGTTGTTTCTTCTGGTGGCAAATCGTGTTGACTTTATGTTTATTTACTCGAAAATTTCCGTCGTGTTTTTATTACGTATTTAATACCAGACGGTCAGCTGATGTGCATAATTCTACAATGGGCAGTATGCACCTTCCATATCCACACCCATACACGCGCACCAGTGGTAAATCTCTCACGTCTCTCACGGACACCTATTTTCGTACTTCATCATCGCTATCATCATCTGCCAGCGGCGAATTATTTGTCACGCATTCCGAGAAATTTTTCGTCATCTCGTTCATCTTTATCTCCATCCCACCCTTCCACTCTCTTTCTCTGTGTCTCTTTAATTCACACACCTGTTCTCATCTCAAATAAACGCCTCATCAATATATATCAAAATATCAACGTAAATTTTTCGTTTTTCCTATTTTCCTTTCTCCATCTTCTCACTTTCAGAGTTTATATCTCCAGCAGTAACAACATAAAATTATGGAACAATTATGAATTATAATTCAATAATTATACACAAGAAGATGATTGTCGTTGCCAATGGAATAAAAATAAAGGAAACAACTCAAATCACAATTGATTTTAATTTAAAATTTTGTAATGAAAAATTTCTATTTTCTTTCTCATTTCTTTCGCTCTTTTACTCTTCACATTTTTGGCTTTTGTGAAAATTTTATAAATTATCTCATTATTTTATTCCAAATGTTAAATCATTTCACATTGTCTTGTTCTCATAGATTTTCGTTACGGTTTTTATTATTTATTATAAAGTTTCTCGTCTTTAATTCCTTATTTATTTCTTTCTTGGTGATAGATGATAAATTACAATTGAAAGTCGGTTGTAGATTCTAAGACACAACACAAGATCAAGCAATTGAGAGCCGACACACACGTTCGTGTCGACGTCCAACTAACGCAACGACGCGATCACACACAATGTGAATACAACACCTACCAGCTAAAGCTGAAGCGAGCCAGCCAGGCTACCGATGGTACGCGCAATATATTCGTGCGCATGAGCGAATAATAATACTCTCCCTCTTTTATACACCAGCCAAATATCGTCGTGACAACGAGTACTACCGAGTTAGCCCGACGTGAAAAAAAAAATTTTTTTAAAGAGCGAAAAAGAATGGGACAAAAAAAAAACGAAGAATGAATAGTAACGAAAAAAAAAGTACAATATTCACTAACATACAACTACTCTGCAAAACGACCCTGTGTCACTTTACATCGACAACAGTACACAATGACAGAAGAGGAATGTATATGTACTGCCATAATCCGGCTGTGATAATATTGATAAGAGGTCGTAGAGAGAACATGTTAACATGTTGCATTTTTTTTTTGTCATTTTTAGCCGGAATTATTTTTTTTTTCCTTCCACTTGTCATGTGATTTATTCTCTTTGGCGCATTTTATCGTGAATTTGTAAATAAATCATCTGTTTCATTGAATTTATGTGTTGAGATGGATTGAAGAGGGTGAAACAAAATTGGGACCCGCTGAGGCTGTGGCGTGTTTATAATAAACAATTTTTGTCCACTTTCTTTTTTGTGTAATTTTTTTTTTCACTCTTGAGAGAATAAAAATAGAAGTGGATGAAGTAGAATTGGTATTTTTGATAGAGGTTGGATGGTATATACAGAACGATAATGAATTATTGTATTTTTGTGTAAGGAATTTAGTGAAAGTGAAATTTTTAAAACTAAAAATTTTTATACAATTTGTAGTGTTAAATTATTTTACATAATGTTAAGATAAGAAGAATAAAAGCCTTTTATATTTGTTATGTATTATTTTGCATTGTATTACGTGAAAATATATTTGAGTATATGCGAGAAGATTTTATCGTCACTATTCATGAATTTATATAAGGTAAAAGGTGGGCAAAGTGGAAACACCGTAAGGAAGTTGAGCGTTTATGAGTCATTTTATATATTTTTGTTGTTGGTAGTACCAAAATGAAATGTCTATGCATTGTGTGTAGCAGTTATATTTCAATGAAAAATGGAAAAAATGTAGGACAAGATGAGCAGATTCTCTGAATGAGAAGAGAAAAATTTCACTTTTTTTTTTATTCAAATAAATGTCAATGCTGTTTAATGTTTTTATTTTATATAAACCAGTGCGAATATAAAACAAACCAAAAAACACGTATTTTTATTCGTTTGATTTTCTATTCTATTCGGACCACGAAAAAAATTTAATTCCCAATCGTGAGAATAAATTTTTGAGACTATGTCCGAGATTGGAATATAAAGAATTGAAACTTGCTCTACTTTTATATTTCGGGCTGTTTTATAATTTTCGATGTCTGCTTCCAATTCTGCATTTAGTTCAATACATCATGTGCAAACATTATCAACATATGAATCGAATTATGCACAAAAATAATAGAAAGTTTCAAAATGTAATAAAAACTATATTTAAACACAAACATCATCGACATTTTATATTATCAAATAAAATAAAAACTCCCAAACCAAATTAACAATATAAATTATGAAAAAACTGAATAAAACATTTCATTATCGTCAAACGAATATAACAATTGCTCATTTCAATCATCCATAAACAATATCAGCATGAAAAAAAATATAATTAAAAGAAAAATACACAAACCCAACTAACTATTATCAATTTTCCATAATTCTCATGTAAAACAGCCCCATTTTGTCCTAATAATGAACTAAAAAACCAAAAATGTCAATGAAACGACGAAATGAAAATTGGTGATAGACTTCCGACCCAATTTTTCTCAACAACCTTGATAACCTACGCCAATATTTCCTTATCAACAAGCAAAAAAAAAAAACGTCCAAAAACATCAAAATAATAAAAGAGCAATATGAAAAAAACCCAAATGATAAGACACACAAGTACATAATACCCATACAATCATGAATATATAGTACATAAATATATAAAAATATATATATACACATGTACAGAGAAGAGACGATAAAGATATAACTTTAACCGTCAGCCTTTACGAGCCCGGAAATATTTTCTCATGCCGATGAAACTAAATCCAGGCGCTCTTGCTCTCGCAGTCATTTGGGATTCGAGTTCACAGTCATAAAAAAAATAAAAAAATAACCTTCCGGCAATATATTTTGATTCGCACCCGTCGATAATTCTATCCAAGTGACCTCATAACGTCCCAACCATTAATAATATATATAACATTAATAATCTCGATAATTAATACCCACGATTGACCTTGATTACCACTAAAGAAGGGAATGAAAGGAAAAATTGTAGTACCTACATCGCGTTGTTGGCATACAGCCACGTTTGATTTATTGAATATTAATGCTGTCGAGAATATTAATAGATTACTATTCTCTGGTAAATGTTTGAGGAACATGTACAATCGTCGTTGTTCCACCTCTCCATAATGGTAATAATAATAATAATAATGATAATAATATATAACAATTATAATAGTGGCATTGGGACTGTGTAGAGTTCGAAATTGCATACGAAATGCGACGCATTGTAGTGTGGATTATCGCGTGAGTTGGTCGTCAAGTACGATCAGACAGTATGTAATATACATTTATATATATATGCATAAATTCTCCCTTGGATTCTACATTCAGCACGACATCCCACGAGTTAATTGCATGCTGATGATTCGTTGTCATTGGGTCTATATGTGTTATATGTTTATTTGAATCGATGAATAGCCCACTAACACAATTCGATGTAAATAGAAGTATAAATTATTATATGGCATTTGAAATTTTCTACGAACTCTCAACACGTTCGCGGTTACTCCTGTAATTAAAATTACGGGCGATCATTATAAGAATTTATCAGCAGTATCAGAGTATTGAAAATTTGAATATTTGAAACGAGATATTGCGCAATTTTATGGCTATTGATAACTATTTTTTCGACAAATGGTACATCACTGTTTTACCGTCTCAGTTGGTTGACTAGAGCTCGTTATGATGGGGTTAGTGTCATGTTCTGTATTGAGGTTATTCTTTTGTTTGGGATCTAATTCTTTATCAACTCTGAACAGAGAATATCTTTTTATGTTCATTGAAATGCTGATCATTTGTTGTATTTATTGAGAATTCCCTAAGATTGAAAGGTCGTAGGTAACGAGAATACTTGATGTAGTTTATCTGAACCTTCTCAATTCTCCAAGTTCAAGTTTCGACCATTTCGAAGGTCGCCAGTGGCGGGAAATTTGAGAATTCAATTATTTTATTTATTCATCAGGATATATTGCAGCTTATTATGAAAAGCCATCGAGAATGGCATTGATCTACAATTGAAGGTTATTTTATCAACAACGGTTACTCTTTGGTACTGACCATCACCAATTAACCTTTTTTTTGTTGATTCTCAACATCAAACAACTCATAGCCGACCACAGGTTTTGGTGAACAAAATAGATAAGAATATAAAAATAATTGAGGCTCGCGTGGTTAGAAGATAAGAATATGAGTAAAGTATAAATAAAAGTCCAATGGACTGAACTAAATCCAGGAAATCCTCATGTCTCACGTTCTTATCAATCTCGGAACATGGCAAACACAAAACATTCAGTGTTTTTGATAAACAGAAAACTCAGTCAACTCTAAGGTTGATTGAGTGTTTTCTAATTCGCCAGTGTTTTTCAATGCACGAAATAATCCTACATAAACATATCAATCGAATGATTCTTTCTCACTTACGCAAATGATCTCAAAACTCTCCTCTCGTGTACGCTTTTTATTCAGCTGGATATCAACCTTCCTCGTCCAGAATTCCAGCGTCGTCATCTTCACTTCCATCTAAATTCCAATACAAATTGGTAATTGCATTTACGTATTCACATTATACGATTCATCAGCAACAAAATGATGCTACCATAAATTACAAACTGTCCCGCTCGCAAATCGTGGCGCTGCTCATCTATATTCGGCTTTATTCGCACGTTATTCCTCACTTGTTCGGCCATTTTCGGATGCACGGGGTTCACGAGTCTCTATTCAAGGAGCCCCGCCCTACCGCTCACCGTTCTTAGAAAATCGCCATATTAGCCTAATTATATCAAACAATGATGTTGTATAGATGGAAGATTGGTAATCATCTTTCATAATTTACATTTCAATTCTATTTGTATATACATAAACATTGAAAAGATAATAAAAAGTACTGAAAGGAAACATAAGCGAACATGTTCGCCAACCTCTACGAACAAAAACTCGAATTACATTATGTACAGTATGCTTTTCATACTATTATTAACACCTTTTCTCTCTTACAACTCTTATTTACCCTAAAACATCTCTATCACAAAGAAATAAACTCAAACAACTCTAAATGAAAACAACAAATAAAATTTCAACGTTCTTATCATAAAATTGCATATGGACGAAAATTTCAATTGTCCTCTTTGAAGTTGGCAACAAACACCTTCATGTTACAATTCAAATAAACCAGAACAAAAAAAAAGCAGTAGATAAAACTCTAAAACGAAAAAAAACAAAAGCCGGCACTCAAAATTGTATTGTTGCCGCTTTTTATTGGCCGATGTTTTTTCCGTGGGTGTGGCACACCTGGCACAGTATCGTGTGTTTGTATGTGAACGCGTCCGATTGTAACAGCCAGTGAGAATACAGAGAGAGAACGAATGAAGAGAAATAGCGCGAGTGAGAGAGAGAGAAAGAGAAGTGAAGACGAAACGACAGAACCCGGGACCGGTGGTAACTGAGAAGGCGAGAGAGAGAGTAAGTTGTGTGTCTGATGTGTTTTGTGACGGGATTTCATTCGCAGTGAAACACCATTTATATTTATTTATTATTTTATATATATCTACATTGTTTATCAATTATCATTGTTGTTATAATTAATAAATTTGTAGTAGGAATCCATAATCCAAGGCAGAGAGTGAATGAGAGGGGCGTAGAGATATTTATGAACGTGACATTACGGGAATAAGTGTAAATTGTGTTGTCCTATGTGAAAAGACGAGAAAATAGCAAGAGAAAACTATTAGAATATAAATTTGATACACAAAAGCTACGAGAAACGAGAGTTGGAGCTGTGAAATCAACGGCTACGAATCTTGAAGAGAAACGGCTCCGTTTGGGAGCACTTACCAGGTAATAATTATTATTTTATGCATTTGTTTGTTTTTGTTATTTATCTTTGTTAGTCGTCATTGATATTATCATCTGGTTTCTGATTTTTTTTTTCATTCTAAATGTTAGGTAGAGTTGATTAATTGACGAGTGTTGAGAGGTAAAGGGGAAGAAAGAGGGGTTTATATACTCTCTGAATGACGACGACGCGAGAGAGATTGTGGTAGCAAACATGGCGGCCGCCTAGTCTCCAATGCCTCTGTCAAAAATTTTTATCACACTCATCGTTGGTTTGTTGTTCTAGCTGGTTGGGTTTTTTTTTAGATGGGTGGATATGTAGGTTTGGTACGGTGGTTTGACAATTGGCATTTGATTTTGTCGATTTTATTTGTTGGCTTTGCAATTATTTTAATTGTGGAGTTTGTTGGAATTCATGAAGGAGATGAGAATTTATTTATTGGAATCGTCTCCTTGATTTATGCATGACTCATATGTGGGAATGATATTTTTTCTTATGTTCGACAATTAGTTGGAGAATGTCCAAATTTTTTTTTAATCCAATAGTTTAGATAGTTCAGTTTTTATTTCTCATGAAGAATTTCTTCTTTTTTTTTTTCCATGCTGACATGAATGATGAGTGATGATAAATGAGTACACATGGTTTTATGATGTAATTTATCAATGAGGTATTTTTTCTCGTTTCGTTCGTCGCGATTATTTATGTAATAAGTTTGTATTTGAATTGTGAATAGATATATACAAAGCGTGATGAAGAATTCAAAGTATCTGGGATGAGAAGCAGAAGACGAGATGAATTTATGAAAAAGACAGAGAAAGAAAGACGAGTAAAATGAAAACGGGCGGAGGGTAGCACACGCACGAGCGTCACTTTCCTCTTGCGTAATGCGTATACGGGTGTTTTGGCGCATGCGAACGAAAAAAAAAAAAAACCGGATGAAAAAACAACAACAAAAAAGAAAAGATATGAGTAATACAGAAAGAAGGAGGAAACCGAGAAATCTTCAGCTTTCCAACCGAGGAACTTTACCATCTACTCCACGAAATTCATATCCGCATTTGTCTCTCTGGTTTTTTTTTCCGCAATTTTTTTTTCTACATCTCGCCTTCCTTTCTCTTCCAGCGATTCTAATTTGAGCCAACTGTCGTGCTCAATTCTCAAGCTGGAATAAAAAAGGAACTCATTTGCGGAAAAAAAATAATAGAATGAGTGACATGTGTCTTGATAGAAGAGAACGCACACAGAGACAGATAACCAAAGGCAAGAAAAACGTGTATGATATATACATGAAATATGTCATCGTGATGGCTTTCATTGGTCAGTCAATTGATACCGCGATGCACTTGTACTTTTAACCGGTTTAATTGCCCGCAGAACATTGGAACAAATAATCTCTCTGTGAATTCAGCCATTTATCTCATTTTGCTAATTGTTCTATATTAAATTGGCAATAAGATCATTCTCATTTTAGTCCTTCTTATACTCGCAACAATCTCATTTATATCAACACGAATTTCATTCGTTCGATATTTTTATTATGAATATATGAATGAAAATGTGAAAATTTTCCAAAGAATGAGAGGGAAAGAAAATATTGTGACGTAGTTATGACTGGATTCCATGAAATGGTTAGTAGGGCGTATTGGTTAACCTCAAGAAGAGGGTCAACATATTCGACGTGGATCGTATAGTAAAGACAGCATGAAAGAGTGAAAAAGTTGAATAAAAAAAATACATAAATTTTATGAAACTCGCTATTTCCCTGCGCTTGACCGGTTCACATACGACAAAACATTCAACGTTCTCTCGTTCAACCTAACGATCAACACCGGATGAATTGTCCCTTTCTCACTGTCTCTTTTTATTGCTTCCCCTTTTGTCTTCTACTATTCGTTATTCTACTGTATGCATACATCTATTATTATATTCTCGCATTCTGTCTTCTTTCGAGCAATCAAGCGTGCTGACGAGGATGAGAGCCGTCAAGCAACGAATTATATAGAGTTATGTATTTTAGTTTGTAGTTCTACATTTGGATTAACCTGGAACTCGAAATTGTGCATATGAATGTCCGTTTTATTCGACGTTTTTCTTCTCATTGACGTCATTGTAAAATTGTAAAAATAGAAAGCTAGCTTGGGGGCTTATCCCTGTACTCTCTTCTCCTCTTTCATTAGCAAGCATCAGATTTTAATGATTATCAAGAGATAACAAAATAGTTTTAGGGATTATTTTTCATTTGTTATTCGTTCCAATTATCAAAGCTGAAAACATTTACGTAACTTTATAGAGGAAAAGGTTTAGACTCTTTTTTTTTTCGTTTTCTATTTTTTCTTCAGTTAATTGATTCAAGGATTTCTGCTTCGTTTGATAAATAATTTTAATATTTTCATTAAATTGAATATACCCTGGAGGAGTGTACTGACATCCATGACGTTTTCGTGTTGCACACAGTAAGGAACTAAAAAGTAATACAGTGTGAGATGAGAGTTTGCGTCGACGCATTGCATTTGACTATATTCTATGTACGTCACACCGTAACTGTTTGACGTCATTCACCTCTTGCGCACCCTCTTCTTCGCCCCCCTGTTCCCATTCTCTTATATATATCGCAATAGACGGCTTCCACCCTCGCTTGAAGCCTTGAAGAAGTGTGTGAGCTAAGGGAATCTGCTTGGAATAAATATATTATACAATTCACACATCATCTACATAATAATATTCACAATATTATTGTATTTATCATTATGATAATCGTCAGGTCGTTACCATTTATGTCTTTAACCGTCATTTTTCCCGCACAATCAACTGGCGTTCAAGGTTGAGAGATTATGGAGTGTGTATTTTGAAAGCGCCGAGTGAGAGAGTAAAAGAGGTGGACTTATATCGACTTCCGTTTCGTCAGGAGCGTCTCTACATCCACTTAGAATTTAATATATTCATTCTCATCAACAGAATAACTCTTCAAACTCTTACCTTCAATGCTATTGTTAATCAACGGATTCCATGGTTCAATTAAAAAATAAATTGAAGTCTTCATATAGGCGTGTGAATGAAATAAAATTGGATCAAAGGAACGTTTGTGTCGACAAGAGATAATCGGGATTAAAATTGTGTTGTTGATTATGCAACTCTTGTAGACATTATTTAGGTTCACTCATCGATAATTCAAGGATGAACATTGAAGAATAGGCAATGGATGTTTAAATGTAAATGAGAGATATTTACGAAAATGATTTACATTAAAACTGGAAAGAATTAAAAATGTGAAATGGAACTAATGAGAGAGACAGAGAGTGTGTGATGAAACTGGACGAAGATTTCTACAATAACTCAGACAATGTCAATTGACTTTCCAGACTTTGTTCATAACAGTTATGGTGAAATGTAATGTGACACGATCACGTAATAATCTTTCACCAGGGATAATCAGCAAAGCGGATCAATGGACATATTTTCGTCCTCGAAATATATAAATAGGATGAAATAAAAGCAAGTATTGATGACGGAACATTGTCCCACTTTGTATTGACTACAAATATGTTGGGAACCAATGAAATCCCAAGTGATTGAGAGAATTTCAAACCAAAGTTTTGCCTACAGTAAACAAGATGCAAAGAAGCAAAGATATAATATCAGTATTATATTATTAAAGCTCAACTCTGCTTTTGTTATTCGTTCTATTTATTTCATTTATTTCAATAAACTCGCGGATTGACAACTCTTCTTTCATCCAATATTCCATTTCCGTTTAATTGAAGAATAAAAATGTTAACGATATCGCTTGAACAAACGCCTTACATTGCTTCAACTAATCTACATTTTTCTATTTCTGTAAATATAGTTCCAACTTGCAAAATAATTACTTCACAACAGGTGTATTCGCTCAATATGAATAATTGCAATTTATTTTATTATTTTCTCTTTCGCAGGGCTTATGCTTCAACGTGTTACATTCTCAAGATAGATCCACCTGCTTTAGTCGTGCTACTAACAAACCGTATAACTAAATGTGTAAAGCAAGAGCCGGAGCGTAACGTGGGATAGAGACAAGAACAACGAGAATGAGGCTCGATATTATTTAACGGATAGAACGCTTTTTCAAGCGACAACATATAAGTTTCATCGCTTGTTGTCTAATCGAACGTGAATGTTCTCCGACTAGTACACATCGTCACCCATATATACAAAAATGTGTACACATATACATTCACGAGAGATTAAACTCTTTCATCCAATCGGGAATTTCTCGAGGGCAGGGTGGCTGCCAATAGGGATGAAGTGAAAGAGAGGAATAGAATATGTGTAAGGAAGATAACAGCAACCTGTCACACATTTCACAAATGGCGACCATTTTATAGTTGAAGGGCTTGCCAGGATGGCGCTATATTCACCTTCCTCTCCACCCCAAACAAGCCCTTAAAAAAATTTCTCTTCTCGCCCTTGGATGACCGGCCTTCACTCCCTCTTATTCCATGTTCCTTATTCGCTCTGCTGTACTCGTGCTTGCGACATTTCTGTGGGTGTGGTCTATCCGTCTCGCTCGGATTCAGTCGTTGAAGCTCGAGCTTTTACTCTAGCTTTCCCTTAATTCTATATGGAAAAGTATATAGAACATATTTGGGTTAGAGCCAGGAGTCGCCACCAGAGTTAAAACTACCGCAGTCCCGAGTGGGGCGTTGAGCTTTCCTCATCGATTTGGACTTGCTCACGAAAACGCCTATATATCCACGCAACACACGTCACCCTCTTTCATTCCTCATTGTACTTGGTGTTTTTATGTCAATCTTCTTTTTATATTCCACATTTTCATGATTCTCTATCTCTTCGTGTTGTTCTACGTGCAAGCTTCTTTACAATGATCTGTTTTCTTATGTGCGGATAATTCTATTGTCAAGAAGCAGAAAAGAGTGGTGGATAATTTTATAACTGTGGACGATTATCTTTTCATTAAATCATCTCTCGGTAATTGTGTATATTTTTGACGATAAAATTGATGTAATACCGTTCGTTAGTGGGATTCTTGAATACTTGTAAGGTTAACTTCCGCCCTATTACACTGGTGTGGTATTTGAAATATTGTGAATACTATTGAGGTTTACAGAAAGTGTCATGTGTATTAGTGTAATGTCTTGGTCAATTTGGATACCGGCATTCCAGTATTATACTTTGATGATTATTGAATGAGGATAATTTCAAGTAGTGGTACATGTAGTTGAGAGTAAATACTGATCGTAATTGAGTGGCTCTTTCCAGTTTCAAGTGCACGAAATTCCGGGTGAGATTGAGTGGTGTTTTTTGAGACACTCGAAAAGCTCTTGATTAGTGTGTTGTAAATTTTCATGAAGTGGTTATGAAGAGATAATAATGACATCGTCGTGACGATACGATTTCGAGAGAGTAAGTTGGTAGATCTTTGGTCATTTCAATGCAAATAATTAGATTGTTGAATTTAGATTTAAAGAGGAACAGTCTCGTGAGCTTGGCCCTGTTGAATTCAATTGATTTATAGTCCAGATTGACTTGATTTCCAGGGGACTTTTTTACCGTTGGTCTTTCCTGGTTCATTCGCAAGTTGCGCATGCGTGCATCTGTTATCCGATACAAGTGTGTAGCACGATTGAACCCTGAATAAAATTGCCTACGTGGAAATTTGCCGGCCGTTGTGGTGGAGTCTATCAATCTACCATGTCAGACAAGAAATTGTTTTTCATCCATTCTCCTTACATAGATTTTTTTTTTCTATAGTCTATGAATTTTGTAATACGAAATTACACTGCTAGTCGAGTGATTCCCCTTTTCCTTTCATTCCTGATAGAGCTTTTCTAACGTAGCACAAGGAAAGATTACGAGTGGGCGTGGACCCACTCCGCCAAGCTCCACACTGCTAGCGCATACAGTTTACGGGCCTAGGCTCGTGGCAATTTGTCATGTAATTCGAAACGAATCAACAGGTATAAGGCTCACCTCAACGATCAATTTTAGTATGGGCTAATAGGCAATAGGAAAAAAAAGAATGCAAGATGGATGATAAAATTTGTATTTTATTCTTAATAAGAAACATTTTTGTATCTCAAATCCAATTATTCATTGCCATGATTCAGTTCTGTAATAAATTTGTTCTATATATTAATAATATGTTAATTTAATTTTGTTATAGGGGTGGCAACGACTGTGCAAGCAGGTACCGAAGACGGTGGTGGCGGGAGGCAAGAGAAAAATCACGACGGAGGATTCGGCTGGCGTCAGCAGCAGGTGGCAAAGAAGGAGGATTGGTTGGTAGTGGCGTCTATTGGCGCCAACGTGTTAGTGTCGCCGTGCAAGATAACACAATTGAATACCGGAAAATCAAAAAGAAGAAGAAGACGCCGGTCGTTGCTGCTTTGATTGAGATACACATATAAGAAGAGCCAACTTGACTGCAGTTCTGTTTGTGTGGACATAAATACACAAATTCAAACGCTACACTTTGACCATATACATTTTGTTAACGATATTAAAACAAATTAATCATGAATGAATTAGAGAGTCTTCGCCTGGAGGCGGAAACCCTAAAAAATGCCATTCGGGTAAGTAGAATAGAAAATATTCATAGCAAAGAATTTATATTTCATTCTGATCCTTGAATATTCCGCTGCTGTAGTCGCAACCCAAAAAAAATACAGTTAATGGTAGAGAAATCTTTTATCTTGGCACCTGTCACCGTAGATTCAGTGATAGTCCTCGAGCATATATAGTCCTTGTGCAAACAGATTGGAGCAACAGTTGCCAAGAATGCACGTGCATCTATTAAATTTTGTTTTATTCTTTCTTATTGTCTCCGTGAGATCAAAAGTCTCTTGGGATTTGGCTTAAGTTAAAAGTGCATACTTGGCATCGAACTCTGTGCCAAAACTTCATAGAAAGCTGCTTTAGATAAGGAAGAGAAAAAAAACAAGAATAGAATGAAAGTAAATGCGATTCATGATAGCAATGAAAATTTTTTGTGTGTCAGTAGTAACACTTATTGGTTGTCAGACAAATGTTGGTGAGTAAAATAAGGGAAACAGCAATAGAGTAAAAGCACAGAGATGGAAGAGAGTAAGGGAGAGCGAGAGAACTGTAGGTCTGTGTAGTAGTAGTAGTAGGGCGCGGCAGAACCGTCGCTTCTCTGATCAATACACCACACCATTCGTTGTTCGCGCTTTACGTTCCCTCGCTCTCACTTTAACTCGTCGGATTTGAGCGATTTATAATACACGCAGCATTTCCAAAGTATATATCCTTGCACAGGCAACATGCGAGCGGAAATCGAAAGAATCACGATAGCTATCAGACACGTGAAGATATATTGAAAATTATACCACGATAACGATGAAGCAAAGTCGATCCATGAAATGATAAACAAAAAAAAAGGATTTATGTCTTTGTTATCTGATTTGTTCATTCTCCATTTTCTTATTTGATTTTAGGATGCCAGGAAAGTGGCGTGTGACACGAGTTTGGTACAGGCGACATCAGGAATGGAGCCAATTGGTCGAATACAAATGCGAACGAGACGTACGCTGCGTGGCCATTTGGCGAAGATATACGCGATGCATTGGGGCAGTGATTCCAGGTAAATTGAACAGTTTCATTATTTTATATTGGATTTTCAATAGAACTGTCATAATAATAAATAACATTTTAACATGGAGCAGGAATCTCGTGTCAGCGTCGCAGGACGGAAAGCTGATCGTGTGGGATAGTTACACCACAAACAAAGTTCACGCAATACCATTGCGTTCATCGTGGGTAATGACTTGCGCGTATGCACCATCAGGTAGTTACGTTGCTTGCGGTGGTCTCGACAATATCTGTTCTATCTACAGTCTTAAGACTCGTGAAGGTAACGTTCGTGTTAGCCGAGAACTTCCTGGGCACACTGGATATCTGTCATGTTGTCGATTTCTCGATGATAATCAGATTGTCACTAGCTCTGGTGATATGTCTTGGTAAGTTTGCGTAGGAGTGTCTTTGCTATTCAATGAGAAGAAAAAAAATCATTTACCAATGAAAATTAATTCGTTCTCTTTATTTAGCGCTTTGTGGGACATAGAAACTGGTCAACAGTGCACCTCTTTTATTGGTCACACTGGAGACGTGATGTCTTTATCGTTGGCGCCAGACATGCGTACATTTGTGTCCGGTGCATGTGACGCCAGTGCAAAATTATGGGATATACGTGAAGGTTCATGCAAACAAACGTTCCCTGGCCACGAAAGCGATATCAATGCTGTGACGGTGAATAAAATGAATATATATATCCATGTTCATCCTATTGTTCAAACTATGCCAATATTGATTTGTAATTCATTTTTTTCTCTCATACACAGTTTTTCCCGAATGGGTTTGCTTTTGCAACGGGCTCAGATGATGCAACATGCAGACTCTTTGATATTCGAGCGGATCAAGAGCTCGCAATGTACAGTCACGATAATATTATATGTGGTATTACTAGTGTGGCATTCAGCAAGAGTGGCAGACTCCTATTAGCTGGTTATGATGATTTCAATTGTAACGTATGGGATTCTATGAAGAGTGAACGTGCAGGTATGACCATCAACTCATTCAATATTTAGCAAGAGAAGAAAATGATTGTTTTTGCCCTTCTCATCAATTATTAATTCATTCTTATATTTTTTCGCCTTTCTGATTCCAATCTGAAAGTAATATTCCTTTTCATTTGTCATGTGTAATTAGGAATTCTTGCCGGACACGACAATCGTGTTTCTTGTCTGGGAGTTACTGAGGATGGAATGGCAGTTGCAACAGGTTCATGGGATTCATTCCTTCGCATTTGGAACTAACTTGTGAGTCTGATCACAATGTTGTTCTTTTAAAAAGGAAAAATAAAATAAGAAACTGAGAAGAACCAAAAATTGAAAGCAGAGAAACAGCATTATAAAGATGGAAAAGAAAAACATCTGTACCACATCACCAACAAAACGTCTCTGAACATCGAGTTACAATCTGCATGTCAATATGGAGACATCAATGATGATGTTAATAATACTGACAATGATAATTACACATTGAATGAATCATCTCTGCCCTTCGCGAGCAAGTTTAACGTTTAATCTGGCGAAGAAAGATAATCATTGGACGATTGTGACACTAATTAACTGGAATGATGAAAATGAGAAAGAATATTGAGGCATTCACTCTGAGCAGGGATACATATGTATTTATGTACGTTCATAAATACATAAATGTATACAGTAAAAATGAATGAGATTTTTTTATTATTTTTTCGGTGAATAATAACATACAGAATGAATTATTTGTGTTCAGAGATATGTTATGTGATCCATGTAGAAAATAAAAGGCTCGATGGATGTTACAAGCAAATGCAGAAATCGAAGGAAAAAAAAACAATCTCGGTTATCAAGGAAACCGTAACTTGTTGTTTTTTACTCGCACAAATCAATGAAATAAAATAACGGAACAAAAATGATATGATACGAGACGGAAATCATTAGCAGAAGGATGTAATATGAGTTGCTCTATGGCACAAACTGATAATTTTAGAGTATGCATATGATATGATATGAATGAATAATATGGAGAGTTGAGGTCTTACAGAACATGAATGAACACACATGCAATCATATCCAAATACAGTTTAGGTACACAATGTTGGGTGTGATCAAAAGAAACAAAAAGGAAACAACTGACTCTTCGGTTTATCTCGAGCGCACACACGATGCAACACATATGAAGCAAACACAAAATCTCATAGTAATTATTATAATAATAATAATACTATGTGGATTATTTTATTCGTAATGTTATTTATTTTGTATAGAAGTCTTCGCCATATATAAGTCGCCACACGCAAATCACCAATGAAGCAAGAGGGGGGGAGAGCATGAGTAATCTGGAATGGTTACGATCTCTGATCTTTTCCTGGATGATAATATAATTTTTCGTCATTTGCATGAGAAGAACAAAGTATTTAATTTGATCGAAGTGTACTCCCCTTCCTCGTGCAGTGAGGTGAATTGAAGATGAAGATAGAATGACGGAAAAAAAAAATACGAGAATTTTGAAATAGGACCCAAAGATGAAAAAATGCAGAGAATGAAATGGAACGAATTGAATTTGTTTTTTTTTTAAATTGTAATTTTCCAATACTCCAATTAATTTTTTATTTTGATACACATCATTCATCAGTTGTCCCACAGATTTTCCTTTGTTTCTTGCATCCTCATGTCTTTTTGGAATGCAATTTTTGTTTTTAGCATCATTTTTATCAAAACCTAGGAGTTGAAGTGAAAATCATGATAAAAGAAACAAACAAAACCACTGTGTATGCATTTAAAAAATTGTAATAATATTAATAATAATGATTGTAATTTATAATTATTGATATTTAATAATGTAGGCTATAATTAAGGGTGTCGATTTCACAAAGATTAATCTTGAGGCAGAATTAACAAGCACAGAACAAAGAAAATTGATTTTTCGAACTCTAAGAGTCACTCCAACAACGTGAATGTTAGTCATGTTATACATAATGACTTTCAGGCAATGAGCACGGTCTGAAAAAGCGGCGCTCCTCAGAGTAACTTGATTTTAAATAATTTGCAATTATATTTACATGAAAGCAAAAACAAATGAAAATTGAAATAAATGTGAAAAAATTGAAGAATGAGTCAAGGGAGAGTAATTAGTACTGAATGATGAATATTAAATCAAGGCAACGCCAATTATTTTGAGGGGAAACATATAAGTAGATTAACAACTATAATCCATCTCATTTTCGAACAATTGCGTTCGCCATGAATATTTCTAATGATTTTTTGATAACTATCTTCTAATTATTAATCGCTTTAATGGCAATTCCCAGTATATATGTATGAATATATATATATATATATATATATACGTTGTTGAGAGATATTCTCTCATCTCCAATCAACATGATCACAACAGAAAACGCCGATACAAATTGAATTAATATAAAAAAAAAATTATACAAGTAAATTAGAAGTGTGAAACAAAAAACAAAATGACAAAAAATATATAAACACATGAAAGATCTGCAAATTTTGTATCTCGTATGTATAGTGACTGTTCCCTGACCCCAAAAAAAATATAGTCACTCACCTTTTTGTACTTTGAACACGGCGTCGCAAACACAAACGCCTACGTACGTGTTTACTGCTCCGATATTTCCACATTTATTCGAGCCCTATTATCATTTCCTCACAAGTAAATATGATAACTATAAATTAAAAGAAAACCATTGAAATGAAATGATTTCTAGGGAGTGGAAGGAACATGCATATTATCTACACGCAGAGCAACATAAAATTAAACATTATTATGTATCTAGTCATAGTAAGGCACAAAAAAATATGAAAAAGTGGAAGCACTGGTTAATAGATCATGTATTAGCTAAAAACCTGTAACATTATTATGGCTTTATATGCTCGATTAGCATGAATATTATTTTCTCGACACTCCGTTTATTCATATTGTTCAACCGATAATCAAATTCTCTTATCGGTTTATTAGAATAATCCTACATTATTATCGTAAGTTCTACGGGTGTTACATGAGGACGCGTAAATTTTACTCTCGGTAATGAAATTTGGGTCCTATTTCAATTAAAACAAGGAAAAAAAGCCAAGATTGTAAACTCAATAGTGATGATAATAATGAAAATGATAATTGTAACAACTAGAAATTTCTTTCACTCTCAATTTCAATACAAATCATTTTAATTAATCGCGACAAGTGAACAAGACGTCAGCAACAACTGCCTCTTTCGAGTTACTGAAAAAAAAAATACTACCAAATGAACAAGGGAAATGAAACAAATTACTGTGAAGATGATGATAACGATGATGATATTGATGAGAATATTTTTAAGCAAAGGACGAAGCTATGAAGAGCATTATTATTAAACGATCTACACTGCATATTTCTCACTTGTAGGGAATTACCACCACGCGCAAACAGACGAATCATTACTAATTGATTAAAAATGATTGAAGGAAATGAGTAGGATTATTGGAGTTAAATCGAATGCGAGCGGGTACAAGCCAAAAAATAAATAAATCTAATAATAATGTGTATATTAACTGAAAACAAAAAAATGGAGGGCATGTGTCTTCACTGTTAAACGGTAGATAGACAAGAAGGTTTCAACAATTTTTTATATAACATTAAAACATTACATACGTACGTATAACGGGATTATATAATTGAGTATCCGCCTGTGGGGTACAGTAAACAGAAATGAAAAAAAAAGGGAATACTAAACAAGAAAAAAAAATTGATTAAAACATGTCGCTTCAATTTTTTTCCTCTCAAACGCATGCATACACTCACATATATTTAGAAAATATAAATTGTGAAATTTACATGCGTGGTTGTGTTTGCTTCGTAGATTATTTCTTTTTCCCACGTTGGGCTCAGTATAGAATCACAGACACATACATGAAGAACATGTATTCCTGTTATTGCATTTATTGCTTATCATCGACCGCGATTGGACCAGTTTGAAAATGAAATGATACAATCACATGAATGAATAATAGAATCAAGAAGTTAAGTAATACGTAAAATGAATTAAAACAAAATATACGTAGATTTTTCAAGGATTTGATACCAATTTCTCGCTTTGTTATAAAAATCTTTTTATTTCCATTATTTATCCGCCGATTGTCCGCATAATGTCTCGCTACCTGTCGAGTGATTAAGAATGGAAGTGTAATTAAAATAAATTCCGAGAAAAGAAGGTAGAGAGAGAGAGAGAGAAAGAGAGAAGGGAGAGCAAAGGGAAACCAGATTGAGAAAAAAAACACAAAAGGAGAAAAAAATGTGTAAAATTTGCCTTTCTTTTAGTTTGCTTTTCATATAAGAATTTTCAAATATTTTCAACGTCATTTTCAGTCGATTTGACGAAGCGAAAAAATACTGCGTGAACGCTACAATGATGTACGTGATGGGAAGGAAAATTAAATGAATGGGAATGTTGTCTCAGAAACCAAGTTAACTATAATGGAAGAAAATGGAATAGAAACCAAAGACGAGAGGTATGCGCACATCCAAATGTTCACGCATATATTGGGATAAAAATGAACAAATAAATCAAGCATCCAGAAACACATACACACATACAACACACGAGCGTAAATTAAATACGAATAATAAACAATAAATTTAGTTAAGCGATGAATATATGTAATTATAGTGGTTTTGTGGCATTACTGGAGCGATTGAAAGAAATCTCACTGATGAGAGACAAAAAATTTACCAACAAAGTAAAGTTGAATCTCAATTAATGATGGTCCAAAGTGAATTAATCTCACTCTAGGTTCGTTCTTGATAGATTTGTTATCACATGAAACGATAAAACTAAGAAAAAAATGCGTGAACAATTTTTTAAAGTATTCAATTTAAGTACATACATTCAATTCATTTTTTTGGAGCATGGTGGAGGCGAAAGGGAGTAAATTCCATTGATCTGAAGCACTGCTATTTTTTGATTGAGCGATATAAGAATGATGGAGAAATGAAAAAGCTTACCACTACTACGAGCTCTGCTGCGCTGAATGGAAAGAGAAAAGAAAAAAATACTAAACAAATAAAATAAACAAATGTTGTGCAGAGGTTGAAATAAAAAAATCATAAAAATTAAGTACGGACCGTATAATTGTAAGATGTAATTGGATTTGGAATAAGGGCGCAGAATTATCCAACACTGTCAATGCCATGTCGGAACACAATTTTATTATCCACCTCTGGATGATTGGACTATACAAATTGAACGGATTTCATTAAAAAAATTATGTAGGTCTTCAATATCGTCTTACACTGATGAAAGAAAGAAAAATACCTATTTATATTTATTCATCAAATTCATCATCGATACGAAAAATAAGGAAACAAAAAAAAAGAACAAACAAGTCATTCATCTTCATACCATCATTATACTACACATGAGGCTCATTCATTGCCATCAGAAAAAACATCAGTATAACTAATGTGAATGTGGATAAAGGAAGAAAATAAAGTGTATGTAGGTCTTAATCCGCTGGGTTGAATCAATTGAATTTTATTCTTCTAACCCTTTAGATCCAACTTTTTCTAATGATAAATCTTTGAATGGAATATCAATGTATTACGATTGAAGCGATTGTAAAACTGGTATTAAGGAATTTCATCTTGATTATTGGGGTCTAAAGGAGGGCACTATCCCTCGGTTACCGGTTACCCGGAAAAGTTTTATCAAATAGTAATGTATTGAACTGACTTCCTACCGCTCTCACATTCTGCAATTTTTTTGGTTCGAAGTCACTTTTCAATGGTATCATCAATCACTTCAATCAATGGCCTTTGCTTAGTTGAAATGAAAGAATTCGGATTTGGCAGCTGTATAGGTGATGATTCCGAGAATCTTTCATCATCACTGAAATCAACTTCCTCTTCATCTTCCTCTACTTCATCCTCATCTGCTGAATAAAAAATATCCAACGATGTTTGAGAATTTTTTTCTAGATCATATGAGTCTTTCCGGTCATCCATAACTTCTATATCGTGATCACAATTTTCATAAAAATCATCGTCACACTCTGTTGAGCTATCAGAAACCGGTTCTACTCGCTTTCGCCTACTCATTAATGCTAAAACACTGTCGTTTATTTTTTTCTGCTCTGCTTGATTCCATTTCTCCCTCTCAGCCTTTTCCTCTTCAGCGCCACCATTTTGCCTAGTCATAATATCAATAAATCTTTACCTAGAAAAGCAAAAATCATCTTGTACTTCTTTTTCTTCCTTACCATGCTACAGCGCAAGCTCTGTCCTTCGGAAACACGGGCCGATCATCCAGATAACGAAGACCTTTGCATTTCAAGATCATTGTCTTACGATATGTCGTGATGGACCGCAATACCGGATTCCCCGTCAATGTTAATACTCGTAAGGATTCCATCGCTCCAAAAATCTTTTTAAAAGATAACAATCTTAATTATGCAAGTGAAGCAGATGAAGTTTTAAAAAAACAGAGACTGACCTCAACAACTTCAGTAGATTCCAATCGATTATGTGAGATATCCAAAATACATAATGACTTCAAATACTTCAAATGTTCAATGTCTTCCACGTCTCTTAAATAATTATGTGAGACGTTTAACGTATTGAGGTATATCAGACCATCTGTGTGAAACAAAAATTTATTATTAATGAAGGATACAAAAACAGTTACCAAGTTTTTCACAATTAATTTTGTACTCACCAAGATTTTCTATTTTTTTTATTGTATTATGAGAAAGATTGAGAGTATCGAGTTTCGTTAAGCAATCCAGATTTTCAATGACGTTGATCAAATTATTATGCAAATATAAACATTTCAACTCAGTTTGATTACTTAAATTGGCTATTTCACGAATTCCATTGTTTTCTAGCCAAAGACATTTCAATCCTGTGTATTTTTCTAAAGACTCGATGAATGTAAATCCCTTATAATGAAGATAAAGCACATCATTGAGATGTGGAGTTGTATAAAGCTTTTCTTTTTTACAGTGATCCTTAATCAAATCCTCTGTCATCCTAAATTTTTCATATTGCATAGGAATTACACTCAAGATTTTTTAATTATTATGTGTCACCTACCTCGTACCATGTTTTTTCTCATCGAATTCGTATACTTTATCCTTGATAGGAATTTTTCCATCAATCCGTTCCTTTTCCAAATCATCGTCAGACTGTTCCGAATCTTCTAGAATTATTTCTGATTGTGCAATAATTCTTAGATCATTTGTGTGGGAATTTCTTTCCAATTCCAATTTCTCAATGACCTCTGTCTTATTCACAGGATATTCGATGACATCATTATTAGTTTCACTATCACAACGATCATTATCGAGATTGAATTCAATTTCTAATTTTTGTAACGCCTCATTTTTCTCATTTTCAATCATCATTTTCTCCACTTTTATCACATCAGTGAGTGTTTTGATCTCATTTTCACTACTGACCTTTCCGGTATTCATATCATCAAGTACCCGAAGGGCAGATGCATCAATTTGCTCCATCAATAGTAACTCAAAAATGGTTTATATTCCTTTTATAAACTTGAAATATTCAGTCTAAAATTGGTGATCCACGAGAAACAAAAGTGAATTGTGATGTCTACCATGGCAACCTGGATATATTCTCGTGTGTTTAATCAATATATCAATCATAAGGGTAGAACTATTCTCCCTTCAATCTTTTATTTGGTACATTCCATATATATGAAGATGTCTTATAGCCACCATTCCCTGTAACAAATACAGATTTTAAATGGATGAATTGTAAATATAGAGAAAAGGATAAGTTAATAAATTAATTCACCACCCTTTTTCATTTACATCTGAATTCAATGAAATTTATATTTTCAGAATAGCTCTACAAAAAGAGCGTGTATTGCTGTGACCTCTATTCGCGCTTCTTGATCCTCAATAGAGTCTCAAGTATTTTATACAGCCGGAAGCCATATTTGCAACATTTAATATTCATCTCACGAATCATTTCTTTCTTCTTTTCTTTCTATCATTCATACATAATTCCTCGCACTTTATCGATGTATTTTCAAGCATAGTGAATCATCCAGGCCCAAAAAAGATAGAAATCGATCAAAAGTACATAATGCAATTCATGAACCATCTGATGATCACTTGAGATGAACAAAGAACCAAGAAGCTATATATATATGTTATAATCGTGATTTTGTTGAATAACAAATTCGACATGAATGGTCCTCCACAATTCATGATGACTAGCAAATTTTTTTTTTCTTTCGGCATTGCTAAATATATTCCTATTCGTAAGTGATCCACTATATACTAATTTTCTGGCTAATATAAGTTGACTATTAATTGATACAGTTCGATATGAAACCTATTGACACAAGCTCTTCCTTCATTCAGATAGCAGTCGAATTTTGAAAAATTTCATCTTTACCTTGCAACCGTTCCAATTTTGTAAAGTTTTTTTTGTGTCGATAAAGATTGAATATAAATCAATACTGCATTAATGTTGTGTTGGTTGACTCATCGCAACACTGCAATGATTATGAATAAATAAGACATCAAATTAACGCCACACTTCCAAAAGTTTCCAATGCGGTTGGAGTGAAAGCACATCCATGCGTAGTATAGTTGGTCTCAATTGATGTCACTGATCCTGCCATGTGTGCCCATGTTAATATCCTGTATAGAATTTCACAAGGATCAAAGTATTGCTTCATATCATGCACCACGAAGTCCATATATTTCACCTCGGCTCAAACAGTTTATAATTGGGTCGCGGGTATAAACAAAAAAAAAAAAATACATATTTAAACTGTTGCCAATTGATAAACTTATCATCTGCGAATAAATTGGTACCAAGAAGGCACTGCAGAAGTGTATCAATTGGCACGCGCGGCCGACATAAAAGGATCACGAGGTTCAAGGTGCCAACATTTCTCACTACGTTGTGTTGATATATATGGCGTATGACGTACATCGAACATCGAAGTTGCCTCATAAAAACATTACGGAAACAAAAACAAAGTACCGTTATTCGCAATAAAAACCTCCAGGACGTGATGAGGTAAATTGATATCGGACTGTATTGTTTATACCTCTCGTATTGGTCATTTTCTTATTTTTTTTTTGTTTGCTTTCCTTCTTTCTCAACGATTCTACTTTGTGTGTTGCTCAGATTTCATTCAGGAAGAAAGGTGAAGGATTGCGTCGCTCGCGCGTGCTTGCCCCAGTCGTAAATAACTTATCCAAAACGTAAAAACAACTTACGTTTCTGGCCTACTTTTCACCCAATATGACTACCAGACTATTAATAGAGAAGTATGTTTGGTATTTACTTTTTGTACGTTTTGTCCTTTTCATTTCTCTGCGTCATCATGGACTTTTTCATCCACGCGCAGGGACATGACAGCAGATACTTTCTAACAGTTTCCCTCTTATCTATTCTCACAACATAGCGAGTGATTCAATAATGTTCAGTCTTGAGTAAATCATGGTGGAATTCTTTGCTAGATTGTAACTGGAGCTATAGAAATTTTCATTTCATAAAAATACTTAACATGTTCTGCCACTTTCATGTCATCATCAATTCGAATGAACTTTGAAGACGAAACCTGCGAAACTGAAAGAGAAAATTGAGTTTTTAATTCCATCAAAATAATGAATTAATTTGCAATATGCAATTTTATTGCCTGGCCTTGGTATATGATGTTTGCTCACCTATGAACGCAATATTACGTTGGCTTACATTATATGAAGTCAACGCCTAGATCCTTGAATTATCGACGAACTGTACTAGATTTTTCGACCTCATTTTCGAATATCGAATGCCTAGTATATGGTCATGAGATTGTTAAATATGCTGCAACCTTTCAACATAGATACACACATCGAAATCTATTCAATTGGTGCATTTTATCATCACTACGTACGTATGATATTGGTTGATCAACGGTATTCCCGACAATTTCATACGCATCGGTATAACATGACTTGTAATTTTATTACGTCATAGTCACGTACGTTGTCGCCCCAAGTAATGCTGACATAATTTCCTTTCTTTTTCCACTTTTATTTCATTCTCATTCGTGATACGATCATATTCACCTATGACTGAAATCATTGAGCAACACTTCATTAGTCATGAATATAACGCAACAATATTTTGATGTATAAAAAATTGAGGATAATTCTCAATGTTCTCTCTGGACTTTATCAACCCCATATCCATCTGCTCTTCCTCAATACATCACATAACATGGCGAAGTTAAATGCATATATGTTTTTATAATGATAGAAAATTTACGTGTAGAAGTGCAGTAGACAAATTCGAGATGATGGTTCATTTGAACGAGAGTATCTGACCAGTTCTATGGCTGATGAATAATTTATAAATAATGTGACATGACTGAATAGTTAATGATGCATCAAACCCACTGCAGCGGAGTGGATCGAAGGGGAAGGAAGATACTGGAATGATCCTCGACGCAATTTTAAAAGTAGATGAGATAAATGTAACACAAAACTTTCACCCAAGACACAGGGTTACATAAAGAAGAATGTCATGTTGGGTAGTACTACTTGCTACCGATGATTTTCTCGAATGATCTAAATGATGTGGTACTATTTCTAAAGGAGAAATAATAAAATGAAAGAAATAAAGAACGAACAGAATGTTTAAAAATGTGGGAATCGAAATTTTATCATGCATGAATCTGCCGTGAATTGTTCACCAATCCCAAAAAATCTACATAGATCAATATCGTGGAAGAATTCTTCGTTTCGCCAATGATGTGGTATTTATTTCTCACATATCATTGTGAATTGAATTTGTTCTTCCTTTTCATTCTCATCGTTGTTACATTTACGTGAAAAAAAATCCGTAAAAAAGATGTGGCGACATATATATATATATATTTTTTACCATTCTTTTTTTCATAGGACGAAAAAGGGGCGATGAATTGGAAGAAGTTCTGTTAGTAAAATCTTCACATTCATTCATAGCCAGTTGACTGCATAATTCTCGGGATAATGTTCATACCTAAAACATGAATAAATTCATATATGTATTGTCTAATGTAGGGGATACAAAATACGAATGAATGGGTAGAAATGCATAAATAAAAATGATAATTTTATGTCGAAGACCATTTAATAAAATCATCCAAGTACTGTCGTCTTGGACTAGAATAGAATCTAATCAGTATATAATGAATTGGTGTGAATGAAGCATAATAGACAACTAATCATTATTATTTTATCTACAATTTAATCTTTTCCGCTAAATAAAAATCTTTGAACTCGCAAATTCGTGAAAGGTCTGGTAACATATCATTCAACGGAGGTGAAAAGATATATACAATGAAAAAATTATATCGTCGTTATGTATTATCTGCGCTGTGTTACGCGAAAGTATAAATATGCCAAGCAACTTTTGCAGTCACTGAGTATGAATATATTGGGGAGAGCTGGAGAAGATGAAACTTCTGAGGAAGTTAAGTCGAAAAGTTATTGTGCTACCAAAATCTGAAACATTTATGAATATAAAAATAGACATTACATAACTGCTCACTGCAAGTTTTGCTACTTCTGTTGGATTCTCCCATTTCACCAGACTCTTGGTGTTACAGCCGATACATACCAGATAATAAAATTATGATCTGACTTCAACCGAGACTACTTGACATAATTTTACCTTTCAATCAAACAGGAATTTTTCGGTGCCAACAACTACTTACAATAAGACCCAACTTTACTTGATAATAAAAATATATACAGGGATACAGATACTCTGAATAATGTAGAATAATCCTGGGAAATTATTCATAACGGTATATACATTTATATGAATGCGACTTTGAAATATGAGACAAAATTTCTTGTAATAGTGGAAGATTTTTTCATCATATGTCCCGAATGTTCTTATAAAAACAAACTCGTTTTTACCGTTTTCACGGAATTGTATTCTTTTTCTATATTTTTAGACTAAGAACCGGAAATGAATAATCATATCCACAGAATTCTGAAAGGGAGAAGAATTAGATTAGTGAGGATACTGCAATAAAATTGTGAGCATTGAATTCCTAATTGATATAAGGTATCTACATAATATTACAAACTTTGAAAATGAATCTTACAACATCAACTGGTTTTGCACGACGAACATTTCAGTTACCTTTATAATATAACTCATATTGTGGGTACTTACATAGCGAAGAGTGTGGTGGAATGATCGTCTCGGTCAAGGCCGGCCGGCAGCACCACGCGCCTTAGCAATGCGGCGAAAGGGGCAACTTTCGACACGCGTAATCGTGAGCTTCTCGTCTCTCACCTTGCTTCTGCTTCATTTTAAATGCATATTATTATTTCCCGATATTAAAAATATATACACATTTATTTCAACCTGTCACACGTTCAATTTATGTACTTTGAATTATGATAATCACTTGCTATATTTTATGAACCACATGAATTCATTTCGAAATTAATTCCATGATAATCGAAAGTGCGTTACAATATTTAATAAAAATAGAAACTCCATCAAACTATTTTTATAATGATTCTGAAATTTTACTGATTATAAATGTCAATCTATAAGAACATATATAAATTAATAGTTATTCAATTTTTAAAACATCACTCTTGAAACATATTCACGAATTCTATTTTTAAATGAAGATATTATTTAGAGAATTTTATTGCTAATTGGTTGAAATTAAATTTATTGGCTATTTATTCGCCAGATGACTAATAGGAAACTGAACGAAATTATCTTTAAGAATATTCAACAAGAAACGAATTACACAACGTTGGATCTCAAATGACCATTTATAATCTGATCCACAACATTGAATCCACTTTCAATGCCTATGACACCTTTTTTTCTACAAATTCTCAAAAATCCAATGACTTCTTTCTACATCATCAATCTAAATAAAAGAAGAACCTAAATAACCGTTACGTATTACATAATCTAAAATGATAATGATGATAATGTAACCAGTTTGTGCGGCTACGAAAAAAATTTCATGTATCTATCGGTATTCATCCACTATATATATACCTACACATTTGAAACGAATCGATGAATTTTATCATGGGCGGTCATCAGTTCATCGGGAGGAATTTAGTCGAGAGTGATTTTCATATGTAAAAAAAAGTTTCGATCACATTCAGTTTTGATGGAACAACGAAACATAATTTGTATTTCCAATATATATTTTGTGGTCCGGGTGCATTCCACGAATGAAATTGAAACTATCAGGTGCAATGAAGATATTTGTTTTGCTTAGAAGAAATTGAAGATTCCATAATCTCACCTTGAACTCCAATCCTGTTCCAATAGACTAGTCGAACTCAGTGAATCAGCCTGCAATGATATAATTCTAATCTAATTATTATTTCCCAATTCTTTCAAAATTTCAACTGATGCGACAATAATACTTACAATTACTATAACCAAAAAAAAATTAACAACTAGAGACAGCTTGAGATAAACTAGACAACAACGTTCAGCATTGTAAATTTACTGCGTGCACAGTATTTTTAGTTAGCATGCAAGATCAGGAATAATATGTACATAGTAATATTCCACTGTACAGTATATTTTATTTTTTCGTCTGTATCTCGTGCGGTTCGTCGTTCACTCACATTCTTGCAGTAATTTTCTCCGTGAACTATCAATGAGTAAGAAATGCTTGAAAATTACTTTCGAAACTTATCATCTCTCGTCGATTATACCGTCTGGAAATCAAATAAAATATAATCGTTTATTCCAGAATAGTTTGCACCATTGTTATGGATGCAAATTAAGGATAGAGCAGTCGAAAAGAAATGAAAGAAACATGAAAGAGACTGGATTTAAAGTTTGCTCCTCTCTACTCTACTACCTCAGTGTGGCTTCTGTGGTAAACAACAATCGTCTGTCTGCCCTCCCTGATCATGACCTCAGATTGTCTGTAGGTCTCACCATAACATGATTCCCTACCATCCATTCGAAAATTGCTTGCCCTAGGTTATTGAATGAATAATTTGGACTGAAACCCTATACGATAACTGAAAAGGTTTTTAGCCGTACAGAATATTTTATCATAGATTTTAAAGAACCATTGGAATTAGAACACAAATTCCACAAAACATCAGAGATCATGTCTGTTAGTTTAGTGACGTCCAACTTATGTTCAATCCATTACTATTTTCCAATAATCGCCAAGTCATGCTCTTACTCACGTGAAAGAGTGATACAATGTGGAAAATGAGGGCACAGATTCACGCGTTGCAAATTAAATCTAACAAAAAAAAGAAAAAGAGTTCTTTAAAAAAATCCATAAACTGTGAGTGAAGTATGATTGGGAAAATTATAAAAAGAAAACATCAACGATAAGGGAACTTTTAGAAATAAAAGATAATGATATCATAAAAATACTAATGTCCATTATAACTACAATAATATCACAACAATTTCAACTACAGACGAACCTTTGTGTGTTTTTCATTAGAAAGATAACAAGTTCAAAGCTTTATCTAGTCAATCCACAATGCAATTATTTGTGACATGAATAAATCGATAATTCATTCATGTTTCAGTATGGCCCTTGGCCTCTAGCAAAATCATTGAACTCATCAATTGCTAAACTATTAATTGACTCACCATCATTATCATCATTTCCCATTTTTTCCAAACATAAATAAACTAGAGGTTTTTTTTTGTGATAAATTCTGCAAAAGTTTCCATCCACAGTTGATTAATTCCATTTTCTTCACATATTCTTCTATATTTTCATTTGAGCCATTTGTACAATCACAATTATTTCTTGCTCACGTTCAGTAATTGTTCTCTGCGTCTGAGCATGACGTACCAATCCTCGTAGACTTGCAACACAATTGGCAATGCACTATTCCCGTTCATTCACCTGAATCCAAAAAAGCATTATATGAATATCTCAAGCCAACTTCCGTTACTTCGGAATACGATTTAATAACATTACGATCAAATAAATTAATACATTACATATTCTGCAAGTTTACATGTCAAAGAACAAACTGTATTTTGTCCTATTGAATCAAATTCTCTGCATGATTTTGATTTACATACGTATATAAACTCTACCAATCTCAATTCTATGCTTACATAAAGCCATACTAAAAGTGCCACATTTGAATGCACTGATGTCGTCTATTCCAGAGAATACAAATTGATTAATCATTGACGACACATAAATTACAGCAGACTGAATTGTGTGAATTCAAATGGCATGCCCACTTCTAAATCCCCATCGCATTCGTCACATAGAAATTCAACAATCGCCTGCAAATTAATATTATCAACAACGATTTATGAAAATTGAACCACTTCAATCTCATCTCTTAACCAAGATGATTTACACAAATCATCAAATCAAAATACGATTGAATCTCTGCTACCACAATTGCACTGGAATTCGCACAACCATCAACAATATAACCAAATTATTCATATAATTCCGTCTAAGTTTATGAAATAAAGTCAACGTATTCAACAATATGCAGTTATTCATTCCAGACAATCTGTTATACTTCTTTGCCCAATGTTCTTACGCAACATTTCGCATTATAGAAAGACGACGGAAGCCGCTATCTCGTCTCTGAAATTTATTTACATATCAAATTCAAAATCAATCGTTAACATATATAAATAGTAGTTTAGATCGTGCGTTAACTCTTGAAAATTACCAGACATCTTTTTCGTATTTTGCATGTTACACTGTTCGCATGTATTTAAATCCCATGTGTGAATATTTGTGCTGGATACCCTCTATGGCCACCACCACGTTATTCATGTTGCTTTTTGTGAAGCAAAGGAGGCAACCTTGATTTTGGCTGGTATCTGAACACTCGGGACCTTCGTGACAGAGAGACCACAGCATAATCGATGATGCCAGTATGGAGACTGGTAGATACCGCCCGACCCGACTACAAATATAAATATATGTATCTTTATGTGTGCGTTTTTATATTTTTATGTATAGATATATAGACATATATAGTCTGTCACCACATAGTCCCCTCTGATCGAGGTTATTGCATGAAACTATCTGCTAAATTACGCAGAAAAGAGGTCACACTTCTGTGAAGACAAGGACCATTGCGCAAATGATATACCTACACATCATTCAAGTAAAATTCTGAAACCCTGAAAGTCATAACGAAGAAAAAATTATTGTCGATGTTTGTAGAGGGGATTGGAGAATTTTTCTTATGACTTGTTTAAGGGAGAACATGACAGTGGTAATTGGGAGATTATTTTTTTTCGTGTTCTTTCTTTGTTAGACAATTGAGGGAAGTTATAAAAATGATGTAATTATAACCTTTATTTTTTTTCCAGTATTCATACCTTCGGTTTTGAAGAACTCTCTGCCTTTAATCTTCGTTCTCGAACACGAATCCGCACATTTCACATCGATTGTATGAAAAAATAAGAAAGAAATAAAAAATCACGATAATTATTATTTCATCATCAACCTTAGCATACGAGCATAAAATTATGTATCTCTCCAAAGCAATTCCGCTTTGAATAATTATGCAAGAGAAGATCTAGTCCCAAAATATCCACCAATCACTTGAAAACATAACGACCTTCTACAAATTTTATTATTCATCATTTCATACAAATTTGCCCATCCAACAAAAATTATAACCCTACTAAATTCGCTTCAACCTATTCATTTCAAGGACTCAATCATTAAACAATTATTGCCCTACATTAATGCTCTAAGAACATTATTCACTAACTCATTTTATTCATCTTCTTTTTTTTTGTTCTACCTTTGCTATTGATAAAATAGCAACCGAACATTTGATTATGCAAACAAAAATAAGGATTGGTTGTACGTATACGAGAGTGAAAAATAAATAAAAGAAAGGGAAAATTAGAGTATGCCTCTCCCTTTCTTTTCAGAAGAGCCAGTAGCCACGCCGGTGAATCTTACAAGCGGAGACACAAACATATAAGTATAAACACTGCCGCCAAGCACTCTTGTAGCCAAGCAAAAGTGAGTGCTTTCCCGTTATGTCTGGCGCGTTTACAGGGGCGTTGGAATATACCGCTAACTTCTCAGAAATTGACTCTCGATGCGAATGAAGTAATCTCGCTGATTGGTCGATGCCTTTGCGTGAAGCAAAGAATGAAGTGTAGCACAGAAATCAACATTTATATACACACAAACATATTAGTAACACATAAATTTCATTGACGTGGCCCAATAGAATAAATCAACGATACTTTTGCTTGATCGCACTATGTTCACGTCCTTCTCTTCCGCATATGCAATTCATCATTATAATCAATCAATTCTAAATCTTTTTTGTTCTTTCTTCACTATCGCACAAATTTTCCTCTCCTTTTTTAACTCAACCCCAATATTTCTATACATTAACTTTTTTACTTCAACAATTCACAGAAATGTTTTTCGCATTTATAAATGAGTTAACTGGGTCGAATGTTCATTGTTGACTTCAATTTTGTATTTTTTAAATCAATGGAAATATTTCATTGAATTTATTGAAAATTTGTTTCCTTTCATTATTCATTGTACAATGTCGACAATTTATATTTATTTAATTGTTCAAACATTACAAGTATTTAGATTAGTTTTGTTTACTGCCGATTAAATTGATGATGTGGACGTGACTCGTCTAAGTGGGTCGGTGAGTGCGGTTACCATCATTTATTTACCATTATTATTATTATTATATATATGTATAGATATATATATTTATTGAATTCAGTGAGAAAGTTCCGGGTATCATCGAATCTTCTGGATGCATTTTTAAACTTACTATTTGACTCATTGTTTGTATCAACCAGTTTAGTACAAATCTCCATGACATTATGAACATCAATGGATTAAACTGGTGAGAATTATGTTAATACAAAAATTTGCAATAACGCTTTTAAAAATAACACGAAATTGTCTGATGATGAAATGAACAACCAATGACAATTATAGAAGATTCAAGAATATAATTTTTAAAATTCGAAATATTTAGGCCATCACCTTTCAAAAATTGGCATCACGAGATATCTCCAATCTGCATTTTTTTCTTTCTTTCCTCATTTTTTTCCTCTTCCTCTCTTTCATTTATTTACTATGTTTTTCTTTGTTTCGTTAAAGATGGTTATTCTACAGCCAGCAAAACACCTTTATCATGATCTTTGGGGATGAAGGAGAAACTGAACCAGACGAATTTCCTCTCTAGACTGTGTTCGCCTGTGGCACTGTGGCAGACGATTGTCGATTTGTTGAACGATCGTCCGAGCCAAAAAGTAGTCTGCGTATGTAATTAGTTTACTGTGTTCACAAACAGTAAAGAGAAAACAAAGAGTCGAGATTGTTGTGAAGAGAAGCGAGAAAAAAAATTATTTTTCTTCCCTTATGTGGCTGTGTGTGGTTGTATCGCGACTGGGTTCCCCAGGATGAAAACGAGTGTTGAGGCGACTTGCGCTGCACCTGCACCACAAGTCAGACAGGCCACAAGGGGGAATACCAACGCCTTAAGTAGATGTCAAGGGCAAGAACTGTGTCCCTTCGACAGTTTCGAGGCTTTGCCTCTTCTTCCCCTCACGTTTCCCTTCAACCACTTCTTTTTACTCTCCATCGATCCAATGATTTTTAACTGGCTCCTCACCACAATATCAATCGCAGTCTCTTGAATTTCGTCTCCTCTCTGTCTCCTCTCTGTCTCCTCTTCTGTCTTGCTCTATCATGGGGTTTATATATACATCAGCACACTCACCGAACTCACTCGTGTCCTGTCTCCACCAATCCATATGTATGGGGTGTGCTCAGACGTCAATGTGTAGACTACATTGGGTTGGTATATAAGGTAGCCGGCTAACCATCCAATCCCCAGACCGAGTACGATCGTCAAACAGTTCGGAGACACTCACATCATTATCATAATTATCAAAAACTACATGACTTCAATCATTTTTTTACATTATTATCACATTCGTTTATTCTCAACGTTTTATCAACGCCATTTGTGATAAACAATCATCATATTATTGCAATAAACAGTTTGTAATAATATTCCCATCAATTTGTGTGAACGAGGGGGGAATTTTTTTCAAATATTGTCATTGACTTTATTATTGATTATAAATTGTGAATTTATTTGTGTGCCATTTTTCATTCTATCAATTTTGTTTGCCGGAAAAATCAATCAAAATGTTGCCATCAATTGTAATGAGTACCACTACATATATATTAATCACTGGAGCTATCATAATGGCACTCATAATGCTGTTTATGGAACAAGTGTCATTTATGAAGAAGAAATTATTCTCAAAATCTGAAATGGTTATTGGAGAACAGCATATCATTCGTTCAGAAATAATCAAAACTGAATTGCAAGATCCACCTGGACCAAAACCATGGCCAATTATTGGTTCATTACATATTCTTGGGCAGTATGATGTACCATATAAAGCATTTGCTGTACTTGCAAAGACATACAACAGTCAAGTGATTAAATTAAAATTAGGTTCAGTACAATGTGTAGTTGTCAATGGTTTAGAAAATATCAAAGAAGTATTATTCACAAAAGGACAACATTTTGATTCACGGCCAAACTTTGCAAGATACAATAAACTCTTCGATGGCTGCAAAGAAAATTGTAAGTATTTCATCTATTCATATATACCCAATTCATTATTTACAACATATACAAATATTAAATTTAAATTCATCCTGGTCCTTTCTATTCATGTTTTTGTTTTTATTTTATTGTTTCATTTTATTGTTGCCAATTTGTGCATCGATGACATTGAATAATTTTCAATAGCTTGCACTTTCGTCGCGAGTACGCAGAAATGTAGGGAAAAGAGAGAAAGAAATAATTGTAATATGAGCTTATGTACATTCCGTAGCGTTAACATGATGGTGGTGTGGCTTCTGCTATTCGCCAACGCGCAAACTAAAGTGCTTAATTTTTTCTTTCAATTTTATTTTCCTCGTTTTTTTTCGTCCACTACCTCTCCCCCTCCTCCCCCTTCCCTTTTTACGCATTTTTTGTTATATATGTTTTTCTTTTTTTCCTGTTTCACAGCATTGGCCTTCTGCGACTGGTCGGAGGTACAGAAATCTCGTCGCGAGATGCTCCGCAACCATGCATTCCCACGTGCCTTCACTTGCAAGTACGACCAGCTGAATGTAATCATTGCATCGGAAGTGGAGAACCTGTTGGTTCACCTTGACAGACCACTTGGTACGATGAAGGTCGCGGTCAAACCACTTGTACTACACACATGCGCAAACATCTTCACCAGTTATTTTTGCTCACGAAGATTTGAATTTGGCAATCAAGCTTTTCATACTTTCATCGCTGATTTCGATAAAGTATTCTATGAAGTTAATCAAGGCTATGCGGCTGATTTTATGCCATTCCTCATGCCATTACATAAGAGAAATATGGCGAGGATGGCTAATTGGACACACGCAATACGTGAGTTTGTAACCGATTATATCATTGAGAATCGTCAGAATACGTGGACTCAAGATACGCCCGAAGTTGACTATGTCGATTGCTTGATCAATCATATAAAAACTAATGGCGAACCAATAATGTCATGGGACACAGCATTATTTGCACTTGAGGACGTTATTGGTGGACATTCAGCAGTTGGTAATTTCCTCATGAAAGTTTTTGGCTATTTGGCAACACGAAGACACGTTCAGGAAAAAGCACAGAGAGAAATTGACAGGCAAAATATCGCAGGTGCTACAGTTGGTTTGGAGTACAGACACTCAATGCCATACACAGAAGCTATTTTGTTGGAAGCCATACGACACATTGCCAGTCCTATCGTACCGCATGTATCCAATAAAGACACTTCTGTTGCTGGTAAGTTCAACTTTTAATATGAAATAAAATTTATCCCAAGTCGAATTAAAATTATAACATTGCCAATAATAATCTTTTTTTCTCAATCGTTACAGGATACAAAATCGAAAAGGACACATTCATATTCCTGAATAATTATGAAATGAATATGTCTGAGGATTTGTGGAGTGCACCTGCCGAATTCATTCCAGAGAGATTCATTAAAAATGGAAGGATATCAAAACCAGACTATTTTTTGCCATTTGGTGGTGGCAGAAGGTCGTGCATGGGCTATAAATTGGTACAATATCTCAGTTTCTCCATACTGGCCAGTCTATTGAAAAATTACACAATTGTGCCATTTAAAGATGAATCATATAAAATACCAATTGGTTATCTTGCATTGCCAATTGAAACTTACACTTTTAGGTGTGAGAGGCGATAGAGTTCTTTGAATCAGAGAAAAGGAAAAAATCACACAATCGCCCGGCACGATTTTTTCTTTTGATTTTTGCGAAGCTAATGAACTCTAAATTGAAATTACTAATTTTCAAGTTTAAATAATTTTAGATGGCCGACTATCTATTCTGTTGAATTAGTCGATTATTTTTTGTGGACTGATCATAGCTATAGAACTATTGCGATAAGTTTATTATATTCTCTTTTTCTCTTCGAACAATTGAAAGAAAACAGGGATACTTAATAATTCTTATTGACCATTGCATTAAATTTTCTTTCCTGTGAATGTCTTGGTGTTAACAGAATTGCTCAATAAGACATTTTAAATTCTACACGAGAGAAAAACTAGGAACCATTTTGAGAGAAAATTAATGAAAGATAAATTATAAAACAACGTGAGACACGTTTCTTTTTATTTTCTTTTTTTTTTCTTGTTAATTGTTGTATACACTCGCGCGCGTGACATAAACACACATACATCATCCAAATCACACCGCATCTTTCATATAGAGCACCTTTTTCTACTTTTGTTGTACATTCTGATTTTGTTATTGAATTTACATTTGATTGTTACTACATTAGTTAATTTATTATTTAAGAATTTTAAGAATGAAATGGAAAGAAAAAAATTGAAGGAAGAAAAAAAAACAAATGCAAAAACACAATCATAAACTTCATCTTTCTTATTTATATCCCAATCCTTCACAGAATATTTTATCGTATAGCGGAGTGAAGATTATCATATAACATGAGATTGCTTGTCAAGTGATAAATAAAAAAAGGAAATAAATTATTCATTAAGTCAATGGTAGCTCAGATGAGAGGTAAAAATCTAGTTTATATTTACGATTGCCCGCTGTTTGTCCTGTAAATATATGTTTGTAAAGGTACGTGAAACATAAGACTTCAACACACTTCGCAGAGAATCTCACACTATAAATCGCAGGAATTTGCCCGCGCGCGATAACGCCAAAGTTATATTCAATCATGTATTTCCTCAATTCATGGCTCGGTATATCAAGGTCAAGCACACTTGATTCAATTATATTTTTGCAGTTGATTTCAGATCCGATTTAATCTTTCGGAAAATGACTGAATGTGATTTTTCCTTGAATGTCGAATTTCCCATTTCTAATTGAATTCTTTGATTGCGACAGAAACTTTTCGGTACTAAGTATCATAATTCATATTTCTATTCTGCAGTTTTTTTTCTAAACACCTCTCGTGACATCTTTCAATATAAACATTTTTTCTTTCTCTATTGTTGCTTGTGCATCAACGATATTTTTATTTTTTTTTGAGAACAATACGTCAATCTCATGTAAAGTCTTTCCTCTAGTCTCTGGTAGGAACATAATAACAAATATCGTACCTACTAAAGAAACAATTGTAAAAAATAAGAAGACACCGTGTTTACTCATTAAACTCAACGTGTCAGGATACATCTTGATAGTGATAAAACTGAATGTGTAACCGATACAGACTGTCAATCCAGTGAGAACATCTTTCACCTTCGCTGGATATATTTCGCTCACCATTGCAAATGGTAAACTCAAGAAGCCAATAGTGCTCATAAAAATATACATGAGAATGCAAATAGCAGGTATGAAACCACTGTCAGCAATTTTATACCCTCGACTAGTAAGAAAAACATATATTGACAATATTCCCATAAAGAATGTCATTCCAGCACCAGATGCAATCGAAGGAATTCGTCTACCCCATTTCTTAGATGCAAATGCAACAAGAATGGATCCAATTAGTCGTGTTAAACCAATCAATATCGCTCCTAAATACGCATCCATTTCAATTCCTGCCTCCGATGTAATATCAACCGCATAAAAGACAATTACAAATATTCCAGAAAACTGTTGGAAGAAAAAATAAGCGAGCATTATTGCAAAAGGCATCAATGCACTCCTTTTCATTAAATTCTTCAGCAATGAATCTTTTCTAATTCTCATATTATGTCTCGGATTACGAAGTTCATTTTCAACTTCAGCCGAAACTGGATGATCTTTTGGTATACCACGAAACTTTTTCATCACCACACGTGCCTCTTCTATACGTCCTCTGTCACGCAACCACAATGGTGACTCTGGGATACTTAAAATTATCAAAATAATTGACGTCGCTGGAAATAGACCACAAAGTAGTGCTATGAGTCGCCAATTTTCCTGGAATATTTATAGATAAATAAGTCAGAATAAAAAAGAATTTTAAAATTGTGAAGAATTCTTTTGAAATTAATTACTTGAATAAAATATCCAATGATATAGACGAGAAAAATTCCCAATGCAATTGCAATACCGCTCCACGTTACCATTGTACCTCTCCATGCAGACACAGTGATTTCAGCAGTGTAAACAGCCGCTGTTATTGATGCAAGACCAGTTGAAATGCCATTGATTACTCGTCCAACAATGAGCTGGTCATAGTTGGTTGACATGTAAATTAGCATCCATCCAATCAATGAGAAGCATGAAGTGACCATTAAACTCACTCGACGTCCACGTTTCATGATAATACTGGAAAGAATGCAACCAATTGGTGTACCTAACGCAGCTGCACCAGCTAAAACAAATAAATAAAAATGATTTACATTACCCTGGCAATTTTATTATCCATTGATAATTCTTTTGTTTGTTGATAAATACTGACCAATCCATGATGCCTGATTTGTCGTTATCGGCATGTCACTTTTATCAGATCTAAGAATAGGAAGAATCACAGCACTGTATCCCATACTCATTGCTGGACCCAGGATTGTGATATTTGCAAGTAGGCTCATTGTCATCTGAATGATAAATCAATGTGTCAACTCTTTTGTTTTCATTTGTCTTCTGCGAACTATCAAATTAATTGAATATCCACAAATGATATTAGCATAGTTTTGAATGACTCTTCCGTATTGAATTTATTTATATGGTATTATTCCATCGTGGAAATTAACTTAAGATTACTCATTTAATTAAACAAAAGCAATAAATTATCAAACTTGTGTAAATATTCTTGGAATGTGATTTTTCCGTTTGTCATTGGCCAATATTTATTCATCCTATCAATGCAATATTCACATTTTGACAACAGTAAGATTAAAATCGACGGTGATCAAATAATGAATATAAGTCATTATTATATAAACAAGGTGTAAAGTGAGTGGGACAAGTGTGAAAAGGAAAAATTATTGTGATCCATTTGTGTGAATCATAAATTGCGATAACAAGATGCTTACAATGTTCTTTGTCGTAGTTGTCTGCACGCTTTGATGGCGTTTTGCTCGTTATGAAATTGAAGAAGTTGTATCAAGTGTGTAAAGATAATTTTTGCAAGTATATTCAACAAATTAAACGAATTAATGAGACTGCTATCGAATGGGGTGTGAAATAGAATATTACATATAATATGAGATACTGTAATATGACAATCAAACGAATTAAATGTCATGTATTATTGAACAGAAAAATGTTGAAGTAAAACCGGTTAGGAGATATTTATATTTTATGCACTTTTAGCGCATTTTTTTTATTCGCGGAAATAAAGATAAAAAAATTCAACTGATCCTGTATAATCCAGCCAGTATCATTGAATCAACAAATCACTTTCATTTCTCATGCATAAAAACCGAAATTATTTCATGTTATTATCGCTTTTGTATTTGGTCATTAATATTGATAATTTCATTCATTCCTATATGTGTGTACATATTCTCACTTGATAAATAAGCCCTCGTCGTTTCTGTGCGTCCAACTGCTCATCTGAACTTGGCTCGACCTGTAATACATAATAATAAGGATAATAATGGAGATAGAAAATTATTAAGAAACTGCGTCGACTATACGGATAAACTTGAGTTAATGTAATTAGAAGCTACTGAAGTTCATTATTATTCCAGCGTTAAAATATTTTTCTGTGAATTGATTATTCTGGTAATATAACAGGGCAAAATTGATTGAATATATATAATAACGCAGTAATATAGAAACTGGAGTTTCTCGACATACCTTAATATCCACAACTTCACCATTTTCATTCATCATTTTTTCTCTGGATGAAATATTTTTCGATTTCACTTTTTTTTTCTACAAATTTATCACACACAATTGCGGAACGTGAAGTTGAATGATTGAATATCGAAAGTAAAGAAAAGTTGAATCACTCAATAATAAATTGTCTCATTCAAGTATTCGAGCCATCTGATTTCATTTATATCAATAATTATTAATTTTTTCTTCCAATGATCTGATCACTAGAATTGATGAAATCGAATGTAGAGTATCAGGCAGCGAAAGTTGTTCACAAATATATAAATATTCAGGTTTAATACTTTATATGGCACACTCGACAACTATTATTTAAAGGAAAAGCGAAGGTTGCCTTGTTACGATACTCGAACACGACACGAGTCTTGATTATCGTCGACTGCAGATGACTAGAGAGTGGAATGAAAAAAGAGAAGCTTCTTGAAAGCGAATGGAGACTCAGAACGTATTGGAGATAGCAAGTGGCAAAACAAAACAATGCTAGTGATGATGATAATGATGATGGAGATGGTTTTCACATTACACTGATCAAAAAGAATAATTAGAACATGTTGAAACAACTTGTCAAAAATATACGTCCACTTCATACAGTCTCATACCACGAATTGCCGAACACTTTATCTCTCAAGAATTTATATCAGCTATCATTATACTTAATCGGATTGATTTAAGTATGGGTTGTTAAGAAAATGACTAACACGACAATTTATTAACGAAAAAGAATGGCAAAATTATACTTCCTGAGGATTTACTCAGAAAATTATTGTATAACATTGCCCTTGCACTTTGCTAATCAATTTTATGTTTAATATATAAATGTATTAAATCTTCTTTTTTTATCCTCAATGATTCAAAGAACAAGATCAGTTGTCAATTATTTATCTCTCTATTGTCGTGTTACTTCCGCTATTGCAATAATATATACGAGCTGATCTTTGTATATATATTCTGTCTATGTCACGGACAAGATCATCTTCAGATTAAATTAAATACAACTGTTTTCAAAACATCTGACAGACTTATTGTGTTAAACTAAAATAGCAAAATTATCGGATGAGGAAAGAATGATGATCAATGTAAATGTTCCAAAATCAACTTCTGAAACATTTATTGCATTATCATTTGCTTGATTTAAGATACTCTCAATGACGAATTCGAGACGGATCTAATCGCATGAGCCGGTTGATAAATATCGGAAAGAATTGACTCAGTAAACGAAAGATATCTCTTAAAAACAGATTTGTGTGGTGATTGTGATCATTGAATAAGAGCAAACTATTCTGTGACAAAATGTTTGGAGTTGACGCTATATGGCCTGATCGTTCTACACTTTTGCAGGTAATTGACGAAAATTTAATGCAGAATGAGAAATGAAGCAAGAATAATAACGCCGATGTGATTTGTGTATGAAAGAGACTCATTGAAATATAGAAGTTCATTGTGTAGTCAATGAACCCGATGGATAGGGGATCGTACGGCTTCACTTTTTTTTATACGATGAGAATTTGCACGCAGTCATAATCAATAAATGGAAATACTGATACTTATTTCATTTGTTTCCACTATTTAGTTTTACTATGGATTGAACCCGTTGTTGACACTAGTTGGATCAGGAATGGTATTGGGATATTCAGCAGTGGAATTACCTCTACTTACCGAAAGCATGAATATTTCGGCATTGCTGAAAGGGGATGAAAATGCCGCAACGTGGTTTGGTAAATCTCTCATATGAATGAATGAACGAGATCATCTGTATTCTAATTCCTTGCAGAAATGTTGTTTCTTCTTATTTATTTTATAGTTCATGTAGACGATGAAGAGCTACAACTTGAATTACTCCTTAGAGAGGCACAGTCATTTTCTCTGAATTCATTCTCTCTCAAATCAATGAATCAATACGTTTCTAAGATATCACTATCACAGGTAGAAAAAAAGTGATTTCGGTGAAACGCTTTATTGTTCCAAGTAGCGTTTTTCAATTGATATCATTCTCTGTAGCCATTGAAAAAGAAGTGTGTAGTGAATGTGCACTCGGCATCGAAATATCAAGAAGTCTGATGCCATTGATTGATGACAATCATTGATTTCCTTTATCATTATGTTACAGCTTCAATCATAGGAATTGCAATACCTTTTGGATGCATTATCAGTGTTTTCACAATGAAAAGTGGACGACGGATAGCAATGATGAGTTCTGGGATCGTCGTTCTTATCGGTTGGGTTATCATTTCCACCAGTTACTCAATTCCCCAACTTCTCATTGGAAGATTTATTACAGGTAAATATGAATACCCATTGATTACGATGAATGGCACTTGTAATCCATGAAAATTGTTCCACATTCAGGTTTAGGCTACGGCTTAGCATCAACACCAGCGACAGTTTATCTTTCTGAAATCGCGATGGTGAAAAACAAAACAACTTTAACAGCATGTACAAACATTGCATGCTGTGGTGGAGTCATGTTGATTTATTTCTTTGGATTTATCATTCCTGTATGAGAAAAAATTCCTGTTCATACCATTAACTGCCATAAGTGTTGCTGATGATTCAATTTATTTTTTCATCTACAGAATAGTTGGCGATTAGTGGCAGGGGTCTCAGTGATATTACCAATCATTGCAACCACTTCTATTTTTTTTTTCACTCCTGAGAGCCCTCGATGGTTGCTACATGAAGGAAAATTATCAGAAGCTAAAGAGGCTTTGCTTCGTCTTCGTGGTTTGGATTCCGAGACGCCACAATTCACAGAAGAATTTTATCAAATGGCTGTCTATCATGAACCATCAAAGCTGAGTCAATGTATCAATACTGATTGCAATAATCTGCAAACGTTTGATACACCTGCATCATTGCTGAGTCAATCGGGAAATTTTTCAAATTTTCTGAGCATTATTAAGTTACCAGAAGTATGGAAACCTTTCGCAATTCTCAATATGTATTTTTTTTTCCAACAATTCTGTGGAATTTATGTTATCATTGCATATGCTGTCGACATAGTTATTCGCAGTGGAATAATTGTTGATGCTTATTTGATAACTGTGATGATAGGTCTACTTCAATTCATTGGAGGTGTTGCACTTGTTCTGTGCAGTCCAAGGTTGACTTTTCATTCATGTAGTGCGTCAATCAATTTTTCTATAACTCTTTTCTGAATTAATTATAATTTTCAGAATAGGAAGACGATCATTATCAATAATTTCTGGAGTTGGCATGTCCGTTGCGCTTGGACTTTTAGGAGCTTACATACAGCTCGAAAAACAAGCACAACTCAATGAAAATTATTCAGCAATTCCGATAATTGCGATGCTATTTTTCGTTGTGAGTTTTCTTCGTCCAAAAACGAATATAAATTTTCTCGTATGGCAATTTGAAAATGTCATCATCAATTCTTCTCTCTTTCAGTGTGCAGGATCATTTGGATTTCAATCATTGCCATGGGCAATGATCGGTGAACTTTACCCAACAAAATTCATCAATTTCATGGGACCCATAACGTGTTGTATTGCAGGAATTTTCAATTTTGCATCATTACAAACTTATCCATTGATGATGAAATATGAATTCTCGGGTGTTATTTATTCCTATTGCTCCATATGCATTATTGCGACTGTATTTATCATCATCGCGCTACCTGAAACTCATGGGCACTCTAAAAGCGAAATCGAACAATTTTTTAAAAAGAGCTAAAAATGTTTTGTTCACCTGATTCAAATATATTTAAATGTTCTCATCAACTCCCTCTTTTCTATTATTGCGGGAGAACCCAAATCCAACTCCGCTCTTGAATCATCAAACGTTCCCCCAATTTCCCAATGATTTTATTGTGAACAACAAAAATTCGTCAACATAACCTCAAAACTATGTATCCATTAAAAATTTTGTTCATTATAATTCTGTTATTCATTAATACCGATGCTTCTATTGACACAGGATATTGTGAAATTCCAAAAGATTCAACAAAAATCAATGACGACTGTGGTATTGGTCGTTTAAATAATAAGAGGTTATAAATTCATATCATTATAAAATTCCAATAAAAATATTCCGAATAAAGGAATTGTCTGTCTTAATGTTTGATATTGTTATCATAAATGTTTTTTTAGAAATTTCTAGCCTATGTCGGTCGTATTTTTCAGAATAAAAATCATCCGCTAATCTTGTTTATGCCAATCGGCTTTAAAAAGGTTCTGTACAATTGCTGGGAGGGGGTTTTAATTCGTTTGGATTCAACCGACATGCAGAAGCGAACTCTATCAGAATTTACCATGGGAACGTTCCATTATATTTCTGAATGACCTCCATTGATTACCAACTCCACAACTTTACTTGGATAATTGATTGATTCAATCTCCAATATTTCCAGGTATATTCTCTACGATGTAAATCCTCCAGAAGGATTCAATTTACGACGTGATGTATACATAAGGGTTGCTGTATTCATCAAGCAGTTGTTGAAAACTCATAATGAATATGATTGGCATTTAGTTTTGCCACCATGGGGTAAATTAATTTTTATTTTATGTGATTATTTATTTGCTTCGATAACCTCAAATCAGTTACAATGAATGTGTATTCCATGCTACCACTGATTTTATCCAGATCATTTATTGCATTGGAAGAGTCGAGATGTTGGCGAACAGTCTCAGACACCATGGGGCACATTTTTCGACATACAAAGTCTTAAAGGATTCATACCAGTCATTGAAATGTATGATTTTTTGAAAGGTAATCAACGAGAGGATCCAATAGTTTTAAAATACAGTAAGAATCAACTCTGCAATTTTTCTTTTTCATAGAATATGGGTCGAAAGATGGAAAAACTGTTCTGGATCAAGTGTACGTGCTACAAAATGACCCAAAAATGTTTGAAACTGGAGATTTTACAGATAAAAATGTGGTTGTAGATTGTCCGAAGAAGGCATTTAGATATGGAAGAAATGGGGATGGTGAATTTACGGGATATTTTTGGGGCTATCATAACATCTCAACAAAAGATGTTAAGTGCATTATTTATCATGGGACTGCATCGAATCTTATTCAAAATTTAAAACCAAAACAATACAGGTATTCACAAAAGGTCAAGAAGTATTCCTATCTCATTCTTCATCAAAATGAATATTAATTTTAATGTAAATTTAATTTTTCTCATTGGGAAAGATCATACGTATTTGATCATATGGAAATAGCATTGCATGATTATTACGGCTCGGTCGATTTTTGGCGAGCAAGACGCAGTATGCGTTACAATTCAGCACTGTACAATATTGCTAATGAATTCCGGAAAAAATTCTTGAATTCAACTGATGAAAAAGATAATATCATCCGACCAAACGATTGGAGAGATGAAAGGGATCAAAGAAATGCTATCGGTGGTCCATATTTGGCAGTTCATTTGCGGAGACGAGATTTTATAATCAGTCGTGCCGAAACAGTGCCAACAATTATAAATGCAGCACGACAATTGAAAAAAAAAGTTGAACAACTCGAACTTGACACAATTTTTGTTGCAACTGATACAAATGATGATGGTGATTTACTTTTTTTTTGATTGAAAATTATACAGAACTCATTGATCAATGAATAATCAACTTTCCATTTTAGAATACGAAGAATTGAAGCAGAATTTACGTGATTATAAAGTTTACCGATACAAACCTCTGAACGATGTGAAGCGGAAGATTAAAGACGGTGGTACTGCAATAGTTGATCAAATCATTTGCTCCACCGCAAGGTAAATTTCTTTCTCTACTTCAATAATCAAATAACATTCCTCTATAATGTGTCCAGTGAATGAATTGAACTCCTTTCGTTTTGTAGATATTTTATGGGAACTCAAGACTCGACATTCACATTCCGTATCCAAGAAGATCGAGAAATTCTTGGATTCCCAATTACAACAACGTTCAATAATGTCTGTGGTAAATCCAACGGCTGCACGCCGGGAAGTCAATGGACAATCGCATGGTGAATAGACTGGACAAGACACAATCCATGACAAACATTTTTTTTATGTACAATACATCGATTTATTGAGTGCAAATGCATCCATCTTAATAAAATAAAATTTAACTTTATTTTTTACCACTGGAATGAAGTATAGAATTCAATTCGAACTCGGTTTACCAATCAATTCTTGCTCTCTGCGTATCTCTTCTACTTGTCTGTGGGCTTTAGCGAGTGCTTCTTTCTGTTTTATTTGTTGCAAACGCAGTGCTCTTTTCTAAATTATAATATATGGCTATCGATTAGAATGAATTCGGATTCATTATCTTGTCCTTTTATTACCTTTAGTTTAAGAGTTCTTCCATGAATTGTCGACATTTCCTTTCTTATTCGTGCTAATTTATCATGGTAAGTTTTAATCGTTGAATACTGAAAATTCAATAACCATTTAATAAAACCAGAACACTTCTCAAAATCTGTTTATTCTGATTTATTTTTACCATCTCTGCACATTCTTCATCCGAAGCAGTTTCTGTTAACTGTTTGTTTTCCATTTGCATTTTATCAACTAGGCTTTCTTGTTTTTTCCTGAATAGTAAATGACAAATGTTAATTAACGAAAAAAGAAAGGAAACTGATATTTTAGAATAATAACAATGTGTTCATCTGTAGATGAAAATAAAACCATAGAAACATTTCATTCTCACAATAATTCTTGTAATTCATTTTTCATTTGCTCCAATGGAGATTGATAAATCCCCAATATTCCCTCGACTAAATTCCCAGTTGCTTCTTCCATATTCACAAGCTGCTCCCTGAAATGTAAACACCATAACAATAATCACCATCACGTTGAGATGCCAAGCTTTAGAATACAATGAAATAAGTGGGAGCCAGAAAAATATGAAAACAAACTATTACGGCTCATGTGAGGTTATATTGGGCTGCACTTCTGCAGCCGCAGCTTCTCCAATATCAGTCATCATTTTTCAAATATTTCATTGAATCAGGATATTCGTCAGTGATTATTCATCAATGTGAACTGAATATCAAACTTTGTTTTGACTGAAAAGCAAGAACACTGCCAAGAATACTAAAAAGTGAGGTTAATTGAACATTTATGCAAAAATTGAGCATATTCTAATGAAATTTTTACATCTATGAAGTATTTTTGATAAGATTAACATAATATTCATCGAATTCTCGCTTAAATATTCATATTAAGATTGTATTTTGGTATTTACGACATAAATCGAAATTTTTTTGGTTTTTGTGGCGACAGTATCGCCGCCTGGCGACTGCCTTTATGAACTACCGTTTTGATTTTTATGATTTTATTAACTGACAATGCCATCTATTGGAATTCTTCATGTACCAAACCCGAATTTATCCGATTTAAAGCACTGTCTGCGCCACCTAGCGATTCGCAACTGAACTGTCGGTCCTTAATTCGGTTTCGAACCGTTGGATGGCGCTACAAGTACCTAAGAACTCCTGTAGGTGGTGGTATATGTCTAAAAAATCACAAAAACAAATCTTGTAATTCATGAACTTGGTCGCCAGGCAGCGCCACCATTCCGAAATTTCCAAATATTTTAATTTCATGAAAATATAAACAAATGATGGACAAATATTCATTTTCTCATTAATTCAGCTCTGTTTTATAATAACCTCTGTATGAAATGATGAAAAACGAATTTTTTCAGGAATTATGTACACTTAACCTAACTTTTCAGCAACACTATCATTGATCAAATTTCCAAATGTGTCGAATTTCGATGATGGAATATGGCTGGAATAATTGTAGACAGAAAACAAAGGTTTCTCAAGCTTTATTATAAAATTTTCTTTCCGGCTGACGAAATTGTTCAATGGCTTTCATATGGAGATAGTAATTATCCATTTGCTTATTAACTATTTGGTTTCATTCTTAGATTCTAATCAGGGTGATGTTGAGGAAATTATTAACCAATAATAATTACTCTGATTGCAGTAAGCACATTCCAATTTCGCGAATTTGCATACACAACATTAAATGGTGCTTTTAAACGATATATATCTTTTACCAATGCTGAAGACATGGTTGCATTATTGGACAAACAAGCTCCAGCAAAAGTTGATATTTGTGCAGTCTACAACATTCGGTAGTAGAAGTAATATCGTTATTGTTAATCATGTATAACAATTAATTACGTATAGTTTCTCGTGTTGTTTTCAGTCCCCAATATGTACAGAGAATGCTCTTGAAACCAATACACAAAGAATTGATATTCGATATTGATTTAACTGATTATGATGAATTGAGAATTTGTTGTTCTGGTACAAAAATTTGTGAGAGATGTTGGATTTATATAATAATAGCCTGCAAAATTCTGGATGCTTCCCTGAGAGGTAACAGATTAATCTTCAAAGATTCTCATTATTATCAAAGTGTAAGAATTGTTCAAATTTGTCTTATCTTTAATAGTTTGATTCACGTTACAGAGGACTGGGGATTCAAACATATTCTCTGGGTATATTCTGGAAGACGTGGAGTTCATGTTTGGGTTTGTGATGCAAAAGTTCAATGGCTCGATAGCACACAGCGAGCAGGTATTGCTGATTTTTTTCAACTCGTCAAAGGCAGTATATTTGGAAAGACTCGAGTGCATTTAAATAAAATGCACGTTTCTATACGACGTGCCTTGGAAATAATTGAGCCTTATTTTATTCCAAAAATTGTTGTCGATCAAGATATGTTAGGTAATCAACACAGAGTTGATCAATTTATCGAGCTGCTTCCTACGAAAGCTACGAAAGATGAAGTTAGAGCTATATTCGGTCGTTGCTTGACAAGTTTAGATTGTTGGCAAGCATTTTTAGATTACATCAAGACTGAGATGGACAAGGTGAATATTTACATTGACTTGTGAATCAGATAATTCACTCCACTAAATTTTCCCTTTGTTTCTGTTATATTCTTTGATTTGCAGAAGAATAAAGTATGGCTGGAACGCCGATTTTTTGTACAAGAAACCATTCTACGATATTGTTATCCCAGATTGGATGTCAGTGTCACAACAAGTCTGAATCATCTCCTAAAACTACCGTTCTCTGTGCATCCTGAAACTGGAAAAATTGCAACTGTTTTCGACGTAGATAACGTTGATTCTTTCAGTCCTAGAAGATCCCCAACAGTTTCGTCTGTGTGGAAAGAAAAAATTGCCTACAATTCAAATCATAAATCTGATGAACAATCGACCAATACTACAGAAAACATGAAGGAGTATGAAAAAACTAGCTTGAAGGAATCAGTAGATGTATTCAAAATATTTATAGCTAATTTGAAGCCTAATTTCGCGCCCATGTTGGCAGGGAGAGCAGAGGAGATTCAATCAACATAGAAAACCATTAATACTTGTAATATAAATTGTTATTAATTGCCTATGCAAATGGCGAATGAACCAGTATTATCTAAAGAATATAGAACAATTTTTTAATGGCGTTCAGTAATTTATGCATTCTAATCTCATCAAATTTGGAGGTTATGTCGACGTTAACTAAAAGAAAAGAATATTCTCTGCAAAACTCCGTCCAATTCACGTATGAATCGAAGACCTGACCCTTTTCCAACGCATTTCATTCGGAAGAAAATTCGCAATTTCAAATACATTTGAAATTCGCTAAGCAAATTTCAAGATGGCGACTGGTCCGTTACAAGAAATATCGACAATCGATTGATCGAATTAAAGAAACTTGTGAGAGAATAATCGTTCCAAGCAATAATAATAACAACCATTGTACGTCACTCATTCACTAATCTACTGTGATACACTCAACTTTCCAGTGTTGAGGAATTCTAAATAAATTCTTCCAAAACAAAATTCATAATCGTAAGTAATTCTGTCTTCTTCTGAATGTGTTAAATATTCATAACAATTATTCGCATATACAAACTCCTCAATTCCTATCATTGTTCGTTCGATTTATGAATTGCTGCATAAACAAATGAAATTTTTACCTGCTTATCATAAAAAACCGCACAAAATAGCACTGTTCGCTTGTTTTATCATTTGACCACCTTCAAATATCACCAGTTTTTTCTGGTTTTGATTATCAATGAATTTGTCCTCATTCAGAAAAAAAATTTTCCTCTCATTTGTTCATCACTTATAAATTATGTGTTACCTTCACGAATTGTTTGAACGATTTACAAAAAGGCTTTCACTTGGAAAATCCTATTCCCTTGAGAATGGAACGAGGAAAAAAAAATTGCGACGTAAGCCTGATGATAAATCATGAGATTGTGAATCATCTGTATGACGACACTATTTATAGTTGATAATTCTTATTTTTGTTTTTTAATTTAATATTTTTCCTTAACACTGTGTGATAAATGTGTTTTTTTAGGTTATCGGCTCTTACTGTTATTGCTTTATACTGTATTCATAATTGTATATCTAATATTATAGCCGATGGGTTTAGTTTCCAGCAAACGAAGTGGAGCCATGTCTGCAGCCCTAATGGAATCGGTTCAAACAATGATCGACTCTGAGCCGGTCGTCATATTCTCCAAGAGTCATTGTCCTTACTGTAAAATGGCTAAGGAGGTAAACAGATATATTAATTTATTCATGTCTTCAACACATTTTATAAAATAGTATTTTTGTGATCAGATGTAATCTCGAATTTATATTTGCTTTAGGTCTTTCTTAAAATGAAGAAGAAATTCAATGCAATTGAACTCGATCAGAGAGACGATGGTGACCAAATCCAAGACATTTTGGGTAACATGACTGGCGCTAGAACAGTACCAAGAGTCTTTGTAAATGGAAAATGTATTGGCGGTGGAACTGATGTAAAGAAAATGTATGAATGCGGTGAATTAGAGAAGATCCTTTAGTTATTCAGAATATGAAAAAGTTGAAACGCTTCCCTTCGTCCGTATCAATATTTTAGCTATTTGTATATGTTAATTTTACTATAATCTTTTCCTTTCTAATGTATACAAAATTACATTGTTCCCAAGCTGAAGCATCAATTTCCATCACTTTGGATCAATAAATGAGATAGCCAAATGACAATTTTCTAGATTAATAATCAGTCATTACAATTTACAATAAATAAATGATTTGTAGACAACAAACCCCATAATACAAACACTACAATAGCGTGTAGAATTTTCACAAAGCTAAAAATGATGTCATTTTTATATTAAATATAAAAAACAACTGGATAATTAAACTGAACTACCAGGCACGCCTACTAGTGGCGCCCTCACTCCCCCGTGATTTTCCCGCGTAATTTTAATTATATTTCCCAACTTCACTAAAAAAAATAGATGTATCTAATAGTGCGACGTGAACCGGTTGATAGATTGTCACCTATGCAATACAAATGCCAACTGATGCACTGTTATATCAGTACAATGACTTTCCAAAACATCAAATACGTCGTTGTGTCCATAGATTAACAGTAAAGAAGTCTGATAATGAAAAATCACTCCAGCACAATCGAAGAATAAATTAGAAAATTAAATTGAAATAAATTATTGTTGAGGTCTGTACGACTCAGTTCTATTTCAGTTAATTAGTTTTATAACTGCGTTATTCAATTTTGTATTGAACTTCCTATAGCACTTTGAGGTTATCTTCAATCAGGTACTAGTTCGTCAATAAATTATGTACTGAGATAAAACGAACGATTATCAATTCATTTCCAGTTACGCAACGAACAAGGTGATTTTTCTATCAAATTTCTAACCTTGTTTTCTTTATCACTTGGACATGTGTACTGATATATATTTTAATTGATTTATAATTGCAGTTGACGAGTTTTGATAGTGATTTGTTCCATCATCAAAAAAAGAATTCAGTGTAGTAGATCATAATGGCTAACTCATACACAATGTCCTTCTGTCCACCAAATACCACATTCAACGAGGTATGGATTTCTCATGGAATGTCCAAGTGCTTCCTAGACACAATCACTATCTCTATTGTGTCCTTATATCTTCTCATATTTGGTACAATCCAACTTTGGATGTATCGCAAATATGGAACTTCAACGACCACGAACACTTTGCCTAAAAACAAATTGTACAGTTTACAAAAAATACTTTTGTACCTTGTCCCAGTGTTGAGTTTGACGAGAATAATACTGCAGGCCACTGTACTTGATGATAAAACTGTCTATGGTTATATGGTATTTATGGATCAACTTTCATAGATGAGTTTCTTTCTTTTTAATCAATGTTTGAAGTGTGATTTTGATTTTACTCTTTTGTTTACAGATCTTGACCACTTGTTTAACGATATTTATTTATCCGTATTCAGTGCACATCTTGCGAATTGAGAGACATAAACTTTTGCCGAGTGTTCCTCCTCGTGGCCATGGACTTGTGCTACTTGGATTTTGGACTCTTATATTTATTGGTGAAAATGTTGCGTTTGTTAATATTGGAAAAGCTGAATGGTGGTTTCATTTGAATTCGTAAGTGAAAATACTAATGTGTGGTGGACTTGGCAGCGAATTTCTATGCTGCCTCCGTATATATCAGTTTATTTATACCACCACAACTGCTAGTGATACTCATGCTACTACTTCCGCATCCCACTTTGCAGGTTGAGCGACCAGATTGAGATGGCACTGTTCGTTCTTAGATATGTGAGCAATTTAGCTATCTTCGGCTTAGGTTTGAGAGCGCCGGGTATAGTCGGCAGTACGGAAATTGATTACCAATCGTTCAATGATTCAAACAGTCGTCCGCAATATTATCAGAATGTGAGTGTGAACTAATCCACGTCTTTCATTATAAATGCTACTGTCTGGCATAACTCTTTCATTATGGCTCATCAGCGTCCAGATGACAATTCATCGACATGGAAAAATGCTTGGTACAAAGTTAAAACGCTCGCGCCATTTTTATGGCCTAAAAGCTGGATGTTGCAATTTAGAGTGGTAATTTGCTTTGCACTACTCGCAGCTGGACGTGTTGTCAATCTCTATGTTCCGATTTACAATAAGAAAATTGTTGATAGCATGGTAGACGAGCATATTATCTTCAGGTATCAATATAACAATGAAATAATTTCAAGAATTTCATTAAGTCATTGAATTCGAGTTATTAATCCTGGGTTTTCTTTTTCTTTTGTTTCAGATGGGACCTGATTGTTATTTATGTGTTTTTTAAGTTTCTCCAAGGGGGCGGAACTGGTGGTATGGGTGTATTAAATAACTTACGTTCATTTTTGTGGATTAGAATTCAACAATACACCACACGAGAAGTTGAAGTTGAATTATTCCGTCATTTACACGGTTTAAGTCTTCGTTGGCATCTCGGGAGGAAAACTGGCGAAGTATTGCGAATCATGGATCGCGGAACTGACTCAATCAATAATCTTTTAAATTATATATTATTTTCTATTGTGCCAACTATTATTGATATACTTATTGCAGTCATATTTTTCGTTAGCTCATTTAATCATTGGTTCGGTCTTATTGTCTTCATTACAATGTTATTGTACATTGTTGCGACAATTGGTGTTACCGAGTGGCGAACAAAGTTCCAACGTCGAATGAATTTAGCAGATAATGCACGAAATGCAAGAAGTGTCGACAGCCTATTGAACTTCGAAACTGTGAAGTACTACGGTGCTGAAAGATATGAAGTGCAAAGTTACAGAGAAGCAATTATGAATTTCCAAACTGAAGAATGGAAATCAATGATTACATTGAATATACTCAATACAATGCAAAATATTATTGTATGTGCTGGATTACTTGCTGGCTCACTTTTATGTCTTGATTTGATAGTATACGAAAAATCATTGACTGTTGGTGACTATGTGCTATTCGCGAGCTACATAATCCAACTTTATGTACCGCTGAATTGGTTCGGCACATATTATCGGGCAATACAAAAGAATTTTGTTGATATGGAAAACATGTTTGAATTGCTGAGAGAAGAACAAGAAGTTTTGGATGCGCCTGGCGCAGGTCCGCTCATTGTCAAACGTGGTCTAGTGGAATTTTCAAATGTAACATTCGGCTATGTACCAGAGAAAATTATTCTGAAAAATGTGAGCTTCACTGTGGCAGCAGGAAAAACAGTTGCGCTTGTTGGGCCTTCAGGTGCTGGAAAATCAACAATAATGCGTTTACTATTTCGTTTTTACGACGTTGAACAGGGATCAATCAGCATTGATGGACAAAATCTCAAAACTGTGAAGCAAGATTCATTGAGAGGTGCCATTGGTGTTGTCCCACAGGATACCGTTTTGTTCAACAATACAATCAAATATAATATTCAGTACGGACAGATTGAAGCACCTGAGGCGGATGTAATTGCAGCAGCAAAATATGCAGATATACATGAAAAAATCCTTACGTTCCCGGAAGGTTATGAAACGCAGGTTGGTGAACGTGGACTGAGACTAAGTGGTGGTGAGAAACAACGTGTTGCCATAGCGAGAACAATGTTGAAAGCACCGAAAATTGTTCTATTGGATGAAGCAACAAGCGCTCTCGACACTCAAACAGAAAGAAATATCCAAGCAGCGCTTAATCGTATTTGTGCGAATCGTACGACAATCATAATTGCGCATCGGCTATCGACTATAATAGGCGCTGATGAAATTCTCGTCTTGAAAGACGGCGAAATTGTTGAGCGTGGTAAACATGAAGAATTGATTTCGTATGGTGGAGTTTATCATGATATGTGGCAAGCACAGCTACAAAATGAACCAGAAATTAACTACGATATACCAGTGCAAAATGTTAATGGAAGCAATTCGCGTGAGATTCAAAGTAAACCACATGGGCATCCCTGAATGCTTCATAAAGAGATATCACTATGGTGACAATAGAAACAATTTTTCCCCTTGGCATAAAAGAGATGGTAAATTAAAAATATTTTCCATTAGATTTTAGGTGTTGATCCGATACTATTGTTATGCGTATATGAAACGGCATGATGCAAAGAGAATGATTAATTAATTTTACAATTAAGAATAGAACAGCACGTGTGCGTGAGTCTATGCCTGATTGATAGGAAAGAAAATGATGTTATTTTTGATGATGATTTCATCATTGGAATGCCCAATAAAAATGTATTTTTATCTTTCTTCTTTCCGGACTAATTGCTGTTTTATTTTATCACCAGAAAATATGTGTGTATGTAAGTCTACGAAAGATAATGAGATTGTTGTGTGTTTGTGTCACCGGGTGTTCTTGTGTATATTTATGTATGTATAAGATTAGGGAGGGATATACAACTATTCTTGAATCAGTCAAACATCAGGAAATTCTCGATGGTTCCTGTCTAGGCACACAAACCCAACCATCTTGGCCGGGTATTGCTGAATTATTTGGATCGGAATTATTCGGTGTATTTACAATAGTTCCAGAGTGTCGTTGTCCATTCATGAGTTCCAGTTGACGTTTGAGATTGTAATAAAGTTGTGATAATGAACCCTGAATAAAAAGAATATTATTATCACTTCCGAACAATCATATAATTTAGTATTTATTGAAGATTTTTTTCTCATTAATCACCTTTTCTTCCACAAGTTTCCGAAGTTCATGGTGTCGTCGGAACTCTTCCAGGCTTGTACTCTTCAACAATTCATTTCTATACTGACTTCCCACGATTGCAATCTCTGTTTGTACTTTCAGGTATTCTTGAACCAATTGTTTGTGCTCCTCAAATATTTTCTTTGACTTTGGATTAGTATTGTCAGGGGCAAGTGGTCTAAGTTCGGCATCCAAAAGTCGATAAACATCTTCCAGGTGATCATTATCGGTACTGCCACCTGTCAAAATCAATTATCAGTTAATGTACCATGAAATTTACAGATCAAGAAACGGAGGAAATTATATCGTGGATATTCTTTAATAGTTTTCTGATATGTTTTATGATCGATAAATAATTACTGACGCAATAAAACCCAACAGTGTTTGAGACACTCAGTGTCAACGACTCTGGAGAATCCACTAACGCTCTCCTCGACGCTTGACATATCGTCTGCCATTCACGAGTGACATACAGACTCTTCTAACGCATTTACTACTGTCCTTGAATTGCCGAGCAGCGACATCGTTCGCACTCCGCCTCATTACGTCGATTAGCCATCAGGCCAATCAATTAAATGGCCAACAGAATCCTTCGTTGGCTTTCTGTTTTCTCAATTAGCAAATATCACAATTACGATGAATTTTTTTCTTCCAATTTCTAGTTTCTTTATGGTCGGTAAACGTGGATGGGGTTTTCTTTCTATTCCGATTTTGCTTCAATACGAACGGTCGTGCAACGAGCTTAAACTTACTACCTTTCTTTAGCGATAGTCGAATCTCAACTAAACACAACAAACGCACAGCTATAACGGGGAAGCTGACTCAGCCACACCTGCTGTCGACAACCAACGGCAAATCCTCTCTCCTCCACTCTCTTTTTTTCTTGCTCTTTTACTCTCTGTTTCATTCTCGGACATTTAAAGCTGTTCGTCAACGCAACAGACTTCGTGGTAAATCCCGTCTTGTCTCAACTATTTGCTCAATTTTATACACAGAGTCACATGTGAAGTCATTAGTGTTTATAGAAGAACAAAATCTCGATCTTGATTGAGAGTTAGGCTATTCACTAATGCATTGCGCTTCGTAGAATCAACACAATACAACTTCATCTTCTTTCAATAGTTTTGTACTTTTAAAAATGAATGAATTCGCCATATACTTCCGCAATTACCAATGTCATCAACATACGGAAGTAAATTATGAGTTCCAAAATAAAACTGAAAGCAAGTTATGTCCGAGAGAATGGGCAATATTTTGCCCCGATAAAATTTCTTCTAGTCTGACAACTGCGGTGAATAATTTTTTTTTTTTCTTGACGCAGTCTTTCTGTATGTTTGCGAGTATATATTTTTTTTCTTCGTGTTTGGGCTCATTCGAGCCTGGTAGCCTCGAAGAATTGGATCACAGGAAGAGAGGGTGAGAGGGAAAGCTCGCAGTTTGGCTTGCTGCTGATACTACGCCTGTGAGTCAGCCTCCCTCGGGTATTTCATGCTGAAAATAATTTACAGTCTGCACACCAACCAAGCATCGCTGTGGGACGAATGAAAAGAGAGAGAGGATGAGTGAAAGAGAAGCATAGCAATTGCGTCAACGTCAAGACTCGCGCGTTTCAAATGTCTCTTTGGTAAATGGTTGAAGCGAGACAAATTGACGTGTGTATTAGTTACGCTCGAACAATGCATGATAGACAGTGATTTATCATGGAAATCATGCAATATAAGGCTAAGATTGATTAACGATCATTCCAAATTAATATTCAATCTGTAGCTTGAATTTATCACCAATTTCAACTTACGATCAGTGGACTTTTTGTTTTTTGGACCCATCACATCTAGTCCAGCCATATTTTGAATTTCCCAGGACGAATCTGAGGATGTGGCTAAATCCCATGCATTCTGAAAATTATTCTCGTTATCATTTTTATTCCAAGAAAAAAAATATGCATTCAATTGAATGAATAGAACCATCGAGTTGTCTACCTACTGGATCACAGTCAATATGGAGCGGTTGAAAATTATCATTTGGTGCTAAATTTTTAGTCCTCATAGCTGGAATTGGTGGTAATGGCGGTCGTGACATTTCCCGTGTCGCACAACGTGATTCATCGTCGATTTCTGACGTGACAGGCTGTTGAATTCTCTGAGATGGTTCCAAGCGTTCCAATTGCTGTATGCAATCATCAATACGATTGGTCGGAGCATCACCATTAATTTGACTAGAAGATGTGTCCCATGTTATATCCATTGTATCATCCTCATTTATCACTTCATCCTCATCGTACATTTCACTTGTGCTCTGTTCGTATTCTACTGGTTCAAGATGCCCACTAAAGAATTCAGAGAGACATGACATTACATGAACAATTTCATCCATGGATGGTCGCTCCTCAGGAATTTTTTTCCAACATCGTATCATTAAATTTTCAATTGGCTTTGGACAATCTTCGATCAAAGGTGGTCGCTGCCCAATATGTACAGCCCACATAATTCGATACGCAGACCCTCCAATATCATCAAACGGCTTTCGTCTTGTTAACACTTCCCAAAGAATAACTCCCCAACTGAATATATCACATTTTTCTGTATAACGTGAGCCTTCAAATACTTCTGGTGCCATCCACGCTGCCGAGCCTTTATTATTCGTCATATATGTATTCAAATCACATGCTGTACCAAAATCACATATTTTTAGAGTCCTGCCACCAAGAATTAGCAGCAAATTTGGTGGTTTCAGATCTCTGAATTGCATAAAGAAAAGAGGGATCATTAATTGATTAGTTAAGGATAAAGAGAAAATATTTTACCTATGAATTAATGGCTTCGGTTTCATATTGTGGAGATAGGCAACACCTCGGGCGCATTGGAGTGCCCAGCTAATAGCATGACCGGCTGTATATCGTGCTTTTGGCTCACAATGTAGAACTAAAAATTATGAAAGAGAAAAATAAGTAACAATATAAATCTATATATATATATATATATATTATGGAAAACATGAGAAAAGAGAGCTTACCATTGTATAATGATCCACCCTCTGCGTACTCCATAACGAGACACACTGGATTTTTCGTACATGCTCCATAAAGCCGAACAATATTTGGATGTGATACTCGCGATAATTGTCTCACTTCCACTGAGAATGCTCTACGTTCTCCTTCAGTATTTATATGTTTAATTGCTACGTCACGACCACGCCATTTGCCTTTCCAGACGACACCAAATGAACCTTTTCCCACCACCTGGGACAAGTCAAAAATAAGAAAAAATGTTAGAACTAAACAGAGAGCAAAAAATTTTAATCAAATGAGTCTTTTAATCTAAAATGTAATCGCCTGGGGTATTTAGATATGAATTTTTTCACGGCCAAAACGGTACTACGATTAAATTCTGATATTCTTCATTATTTTTGAATACCATAGGATTCCTTACAGTCTGAAATTCCCAGAACAGCCACTACATTCTTCATCCACGAATGTCATTGATAATGAATGAACTATTCAAAGAAACATTGATCCATCAACTAATCACATACATAAACTATCATCACTTCCACTGTTTTCGATGAGCTTTCATCAGCTGAAAAAACATTAAAACTCCAGAATATCAACATCAGCCTAGTACCGACGATGGCATCGCATACAAAAATCATAAACGAAATTGATTATGCCCTGATTAAAATGTATCGCGATAATTTTCCACTGTATTCCATCCCATGGCATCTAAACCCAATGATAATCAAAATTACTTGGCACATGTCATGTCTTCCCTAATACATGGAAATAACCATAGGAGCTTCTGCAACTATCACTAATCAAATGCTGCAGAAAAATATTGAAATAACTTCCCAGACCATTATAGTATATTCCCTGAAATTCATTTATAGGTTATGCTCCGTATGACCATCATCATATTCACAGCAGTACAATAAAACAACAATAATAAACAACTAACCTCTTCACTTTCAATTTCATTGTACTCAATTTCCTCGACAAATTGTTGTTGAAGTGATTTTTGGCGTGGTAATGGTTTTGGTGGTTGAAGTTGTGATGTTGTTGACAATAAAGATGATGTTGATGACAGCGATGACGTTGATGAGGATGTTACTGAACCGGTTGCGGTTTGAATATCAACTTGTTCTTGATTTATTACATCATTCTGCGTGTTCATCTGCTGTTGTTGATTATCATCATGATGATCTAATAAATTTAATTTAACTCTATCTCCTTTTTTTTTCGACATGGCGAACATACACCACACATGGACGTGACCACAAATCTCTTTTCTCACGTCACATTATGAAGATTGCCATGGCATTGTAAATGTTGTAGGAATAATTCACCCTCATAATGTTGATGCAGTGGTTTATTATCTGCGTCGAGTTGATCAAGTCGATTAAGTAGTGAAGGCGATATTTTATGACTGTTGTTAATGTTAGACAACATATGAACTGCACGAGAATAACTACTTCTCAGATATCACAGAAGAATTTTAATTTGCATGAAAGAAAATCTCTTTCGTACTCTGAAACCTTTTTTCCGCAATATTTTTTTCGTTGTTGATATCGATGGTCAGTAGTTGAGGAATTTCTGTTTATTTGTATGTTGATGAGATGTCCGTGTCACTGTAAATGTCAATTCCACAGTTGAATAATGTAATATATGCATGTGCAGGGAAAAAAGTTTATGCATGAATCGATGAAGAATAATGTGAATATTTGGAAATTTTGTTTTATGTTTTTTCACACGATTAACGTGTGTGACATTCTATTTCTATTGCTTACGAAGACGTTGTTTATTTTTAAATTTATATTTTTTTCATTAAGCGAAATATTGCGTTTTTGGAAAGATAACAAGCTTTTGTTGGCGCTTGGTAATGGAAATACCTGACATGTGGGTTGTAGATATGTAAAGAGTGGTCTGCCGCTCAAACACTTCTCTATTGGAAACTTCTGTATGCGGAAAATCACCTCGAGTTCGAATCAAATTTACTCCCACGCACTGTGCAAAAAGAGGGAAAGAAAATAGAGCAGAGTTTTTTATATGGCAGAATGAATTGGTTATCGGATAAATTCACGCTTTGTAGAACTGATCGACCCACTCTTTTCGTTGAAATACAATTTCACACAAAATGGAAATGGCTCCTTTGTCATTTATTTCTGATCGTAATTGCCATCTAGACAGTTGGATGAATATTATGTTCATACAGACAAATCGAAATAATATAGTATTCACATTTTGTTTCTTAAAAAGAAAATAAAACTTTTCTTGACATTCAATTCCCATTTATTCACGATTATCAACCACCGTCAACGACGGAAATGAAAAATACGTAAATAAAATTCCTATTACTAGTATATTGTAAGGCGTATCGGTTATATACTACCCAATTTTCCATTTGATTAAACGTTCTCGAGCATCGCGCGGTTTTCACAATCTCTTCAATCTGAGACACATTACTAGCACCATGTGGCTGCTGCTGATAACCATGGATTGCGCTTCTATTGAATTAACCATCAAGCTTGAAAAGAGTATAAAACCAGCCTTCATGAAATCCAGGAGCATCAGAAAGTCTCCGACCATCGAAGAGTCTGCAACCTCAGAAGAGAACAGGATACGAAATTTCTTCACTCCTATTCGCAAGTAAGCATTCAATAAAATTCAATATTTATACATACATCACTTTATATTAAAATGTTCCAATCATTAGTATAATAGAATGAGACGAACTCGCCACGTTGTGTTGCCTGTACGCTCTTGGCAGTACATTGGCTTGATGGTAGTATCTCTGGCTTGCCTGACACTTGGACTGGTGTCGAGAGATCGTGAAGGAAAATCAGGAAGTCTAACCGGTCCAGAACTGAAGCACACTGCACCCCACGAGTGAGTAATGCAATGAATTCTACAAATTTAAATAGTGGAGAAAACTATAACAATTAAATACTCAATATTACATTGATTCAGAATCGATGCTTGTCCAAATGATCATACAATGGCTCTCCGATCCCGCAATGTTGACAACGCAGCCACTCGTCAGATTGATAATGAGAGACGAACATTAGAACGTGTAACAAGAGATACCCGATTCGTTCGTGGTACTCTAGAGGATGAAAGACTGAGTCGAATGCGCAGTAGCAGATCAACTACACGGCGAGACATAAGAACACGGACAGACGAACGTCGGTCTGTATCACTTGATCGACGTCATCTAGAAGCTTCCCGATTACATGGAGTTCGCAACGGTCGATCATTAGAAGCTTCTCGGCCATCAGAACGCCGTGCACGGGAATCCATTGATCGTAGGTCTTCTGAGATAAACCCACGGCGTATTCAGCTTGAGAAACGATTTTCCACCACTGACCGCCAGGAACGATTAAGCCGTGAAATAAATGAAGGAAATTTGCGTTCTCGAGACCGCCGTTCATTGTCTGAACAACGCGACCGAAGGAATACATTGGAGCGTCGGGATCGTTCACGCAACACAGATGTGCGTCGTGAAATTATACGTGTTGAAGAACGTAGATCGTTGAACAGGCAAATGGAACGTCGTGAAAGAACCCAAGACTTCAGGCGAGAAAATCGCCACCGATCAAATGATCGTCTCAATGAACGAACATCTGCTGAACGTAGGGAAATTCGTGCTATTGAAACTCGTAACATTCGATCTGAAGGCAGGATCAACGAGGCTGATTCTACTCGTCGAAATATTCGGGTCTCTCGTGCAGCCGATTTAGATCGCCGACTTTCACGAGAACGACGAAACTTAATGACTGAAAGACGATTGTCTCCTTCCGATGATCGGACTAATCATCAGAAATCCAATAGTGGACGCACCAATGGCTACCTCATGACTGGAACAGAATTTCCATTGGTTAAATCAACAATTGGCAATGGAAGTTATGAATTTATACGGCAAACTTTCTTAATGGCACTTTGTACTGTTTATACGGCCTCGTTATTAAAACGCAAGACTGGATTCATTGGGTAAATTTGTCAGAAATTACTTATCTGTATTTGTTTTCAAATTATCAATTGATATTATTTCTCGTTTTTGTTATAGGAATGTCTTACCGCAAATCAACCGATTACGAGTGTGGTAAACGAACAATTAATTCACCTCTTGATGTATTCCCTGGATATTCAATCTCGGCGCTTTTGGTGTTTGTCCTCACTAGAATTACCCTGAAGTCCCACTGTGTAGATAAATGTTTTTAGACGTCTCTCTCTACATAACAAATATTAATCTGAAGTTAAAGAAAAAATATTATATATCAATATCTGTCGCTATCTAATGTACCTGTATTCTGAAATTATACTACATTAAACCTCTCAATGTGATAAATAAAGTATTTTTCGTCTGATCCAAATAACAATTAATTATTCATCATTGTTACCAGTGTCATTATCAGAATTAAAATTCGGTTGAATGGACGAAAAAAGATCTTTTATTCGAGATGAATTTGTACATTGCTTTTATTTTAAAGCTAATTAGTGTCATATCAAAAAGAAATGAAAAAAAGAGAGTATATTTTGTAGTGCAATACTGATGTGTTTTCAACGGAATTGTAAATTTCACATCCGTGTCTTTGTGTAAGAGTTTCTATAGAATTAATTGGAGTTATACATTATTTAATACTAAAAAATCAAGAGATCTAGTGCATCATGGTATTACATTAACATGTCTAGCCTTGAGCTTGAGAAGGATTCGTTGATTTGTATTATTATTTTTAATTTTAATTATTGAAAATTAAACTAACGTCATTTCATTAAATACAAATCTTATCAAACTATGGCATGGTTTATTCTTTATTTACAGCGGCAATTATTGGACGGGACAAAAATTCTACCAAAAAGAAAGACAATTTTGTCTATAAACTTGGAAGAGTTCATATAATAATTATATATCCGCATAAATTAGTTTTAATTAAGTAGTTTGCGCGTTGTTTAAAATGCAAATGGCAAGATTACAGCATTATGGCGGAATAGTAAAATAAATGCCAAAGTTTGGTAAACTCCAGCAATATCTTCTTTGGCAGTGACACCAATCGATCGTGAATTATAATTCCTACAGACTTTTATTTCATTTTTTGATTGGATTGAGTTTATAAGTTAATGGAAAGATCGATTGGATATCATTTTCATTTCCTTAATGTTTAGTATTTTCCTTTTTTTTTTGGCTATCTACTTTCACTCCAATTGATAAACTGATTTATGGAATGATCGTACTTATGTGTATACATCTGGCAAGATTAATTCAATTATCACAATTAAGTCGATAGATAAAAACAACTCACTGGACATGTGCAATTTCCTGTAACATCGCTAGAATGTGATCTAACTCTTGACGAAAATAACAGAGTTGCCTATTTTTCCCTTTCTCACCTTGACAATCGCGACACTGTGTCTTATTCCTCAATAAATCACGTACAAGATTTTGCAATGTCATTTCACGAGTTTCATGACGTTGTTGGAGCTGAGTAATTTTTTCTTGTAGAAGTTGCAACTGTTCAGTCCCCTGGAAAAAATGAATGAAGTAAACGATCAATAAATAATTCTTTTTTTTATTATGATATATGTATGATCATTATTTTTTTTTTACGTACAGGAGTCACGAGATATTTGACTTTTTCGTTTAGCATCTTTACTTTATTCTCCAAATGTTCTCTTTCAACTTTGAGAACAATCACTTGTTCCTTGTAATCCCTCAATTTCTCAATCTGCTGTTTCAAATGTGCAATCACTGCAACTTGAGTATTGATTTGTCCCTGCAAAAATGAGAATTGAATATTGAAGTATAAATTGATTGTATTGAAGTGATGCATGAACAAGCGATGTGTTGCCAAAAGTATCGCAGCAAATAATTTTGGGAAAATAAATTAAAACATCGAATGAAAAAATAAAAATTGGCAACACAAACCTGCAACTTTACCACTTTAGAATCTCCAAATTTAATGCTGTACTCTTTGACAAGCGCTGCGACTTCACGTTCATGCTCTTCTTGAAGTAAATTTAAATCGTGTAATCGTTTATTCTTCAGACTCATGAAATCTTTATTCATTTTATTAAGATCTTCTTTTAAAATTTCATTCTCATCATGTAACCGCTTTATGGCTGCATTATCACCATTTTCTGAGTAATGAAGTGGATCATATAGCCGATGTGATGATCCTGACAACTTCTGAATATTTGCGTTTGAGAAATTGCCATTTTGATATACATTTGAATTTTGATCATTTGTCTCAGGTGATTTTGTTGCAGCTAAACGTGGATCTGAACCGACGAAAGTTGGTCGTGATCCTTTTTCAAAATCACCAGGTTTAAAATTTCGTCGATCATTCAACAACTTTTCCCGTTCTTTTTGTAAACGTCTATTTGTCTTTTGTAGCTCTTGAAAATCTTTGGTTAATTTCGTTACCGTCTTATCCTTATTCACTAATTCCGTTTTCAAACCACGAATTGTTGCAATAAGATGAGTATCTTCTTTAGCATTTTGCGATTTCGGTCCGACTTTATTGACATCTCGTGCTTTCATATCTTTCTTCTCATCCCTTTCTGTTGGTGTACTTGTTTTTTCATCATTTTTCGTCTCCACACTCTTATTTTCCATATTTTTAATAACCGTTTGGGTGAACATATCGTTGAATACTTTCCTTTCCTTCGCTGTAGCAGCTGAAAGTTTTTCTTCAAGCTCTATGACCTTTGCAGCATATTTTTCCTTCATTCCTCCAAACTTCTCCTGTAATTCACACAATTTTTCCTGACCAATCTCTTCCTTTGCTTTTATTTCACCTTCTAGTGATGCGATTCTGTCTTCTAATAGTTTAACTTTCTCCAAATTTATCCTCTCATGATCAGATTTTGCTGTGAGAATTAACGCTGATACTGAATCTGGATTTTTCCGCTTCAAAATTCTCTCCATTTCTCGTACCTGTCTATTCAGATCTAGAATTTTCTTATTATCTAGTATAACTTGATCCTTCAATTTTTGTGTGAGAACTTTTTCACGTTCGACATGGCTACGAGATATTTGAAGTTTTTCATTTAGATTTTGTTCGATCACACGCAGTTCTAGCAGTTCTTTTTCCAATGGAACAATCGCTTGTTGAAATTGATCAAATTCTAACTTAGTAATTCGTAGTTTTTCCGATTTTGAATTCAATTCGAATCTCATTTCTTCCATTTTCCTTTTTGTTTCCATTTCATCTTGACTCAATCTCTGTAATTTGTCAGTGATAAATCTATCCTTCGTCCTCAATTGCTCTTTGAACATATTTAATTCTTCTTGGATGAGACTATTTTGCTGCCCCATATCGTCATTTTTCATTGCAGCGTCTGAATTCTTCTGTCGTAAATCAGACACTTCAAAGTTCAACTTCAAAATTTCTTCACGTAAGTCTTTTATAATGTCATTTAGCTTTATATTTTCATTCATATCCACTGTCGTGTCTTGATTTCTCTGCTTCTGCTCTAATTGCTTCAGCTCTTCTTGCAATCGTTTTGTATCTATCATTAGCCGTTTATTTTCAGTTTCATATGTACGAATAAGGGTCTCCTGTTTTTCCAATTCTTTTTCCAACAACAAAACTCGGGTGTCCGTTTTGGAATTGGGTATCTCCGTTCTTTTTTCCTTTTTTTCATTCAATGATAACTCATCAATCTTCGCTTTGAGAATTATATTCTGTTTCTTTAAAGCGAAAAGTTCCTCTTCAAATGATGTTCGCATTCCTTCCATTTGTTGTTTGTACAGTTTCGCTTCAGATTCAACTTGATCTTTCAACAGAACATTCTTGTGTCGCTCCTCGTGATACAACATTTCCCAATCGTCTTTTGTATAATTTCTTCTTGAATCTCCACCAGCCAATGAATGTCTCATTATTGCTTCAACAGTTTTTTGCTTCACCGCAGTTGATTTAGGGGCGTTTATCGATTGCTTTTGTACTGTAGGTTTCACAGAGAATTTGACTTTTGATGCGAAAGTAGAAATAGCGGGTTTCGCTGGAACTCTGGATTTAGGAAGAGGATTCTTTGGTGGAAGGAATTTCTTCAAAGTCTCGGTTGATCGAGAATTTCTCACGTCATCCAATGACGATTTGAATGATGTGACACGTTTTGAAAGTTGGTCGTAACTTTTAGAGTGATGCATAGTATTCGGTTTCGGTGCAGTCTTTTTTTCTGGAAGCTTTAGCGGACGAGCAGTCTTTGGAGATGTGATTATTGCATTATTGGGTTGTTTTTGTTTGAGTTCTTGGTTTGGATATACGAGCGCTGTTTCCACTGGTGTTTTTCTGGTATTTTCCGTTGTTCTTTCAGCAATTAATTTGGGGATTGCATCGGCAAATAATTCTAATCTAGGTGTGAGACCTACTGTGTATAATTCATTCTGTAGATCTGTTTTAAGATCGGATTTGGCACAATCTTTATCGACTCTTTGAGATCCTTCTGAATTTTCTGGTTTCTTGGAACGTTCTTTGTTTATATTTGTATTGTAGTCAACATTATCATTGTCACTGATTGATCTATGATCTTTTGTCAATTCTCTCTCTAATAATTCTGTAATTTCTTTTTCTGGATAAACTGAATTTTTTGGGTCATTTGGCAAATTATTGACTGAATAACTTATTTCTGTTGTATTTCCCATCAGCTTTGAAGTCTTCTTATCTGATTGAGTCTGTAGAATTTTCAGAGCTTGTGAAAATTCTTCTTGACCGAGGCTTGAACTACCAGACATTTTTCCTTCAGCTTTTTCTGCAGATTTTCGTAATAAGTTATTGAAAAAATCTTTATCCACTTCAATTATTTCTTTTTGTAGATTGTCCTTATCTTCCAATGCTTTTTGAACATTTTTAATGTCTTCGGACTTCGAATGTCGTTCAATCGGATCATCCAAATCAGAATTACTGGAATAGTCGACTTTATGCTCATCAAATTTTTTTTTCTGCATCTCCAATGTTTTCGGCGGCTTCAACGTATTAATATTCTCATAAATCATCAAACAATCAGAACTTGATGAGAGTTTTTTCTCATTTTTTGGACTTTTCCGAATTATTTCAGTATGTTTGTCCACCTCTTGCTGCATTCGTTGAAAAATCACATCCTCAAAATCATATATTCCTTCTGGACAATCACCATTGCCCCGATGCGTATCTGTAATAAAATTGTCTGTCCTCGAATTACTTTTTGAGAGGCCAACATTTTTTCTCACAAGTTCTTCTGCCTCTTGAAGCAATTCTTCCACCGTCAAATTTTTTTTTGAATCACTAGTTGTTGTATGTTCTGGCAATGAATTGGAACTCATGTCACCAACCATTTTACTCATTTCTTCCAACATACTTCCAATCTCATCGTCAGTTGCATTCTCAAAATCTGAAGCATATTTATCAAACGCTGCTGATGCCAAAATATCACACGATGTATCATCTTTGTCCTTCGCACCTTCACTTTTATGTGTTTTGCATTGTTTTTCATCTTCAAGAAATTCATCCATCGAATTTTTCTCTGTTGGAATTGTAATTTTAACATCAGGCTTCCTTGAATTGGACATTCCGAGTTTTGTTTCTGGCCTCTTTAAATACCATTTTTTTTCTTCAATATTCTCTTGTGAATTGTGTGATTTAGTGTCTGGTAGTGGCTGTATATTTTTTCTCTGACGGACTGAAAAGTCGCCAAGACTCAAACTCACAGATGGATCTAAATTCTCGTCACTTGTCAGAGTCAACTACAATATAATCATTAATAAGTCAAAGGTTAAATAAAGCCCTGAAATATTTGAGCAAGTTATTTATCACTTACATCTTCATCTGGGTTCAATCCTGTAATTTCGGAGGACATTTTCCGATCACATTTACTCGTAATATTTGTTGATAAAATAAATAAATGTATATATAAACATTGTTTCGGCGTCCTCAACTATCATTTTATTTGTTTGTTTGATGTTTGATTCATCCTGTGTGCTTCATAGTTGCCGTCTTTCGTTACTTGAAGTGGGAGTAAAAAGGGGAACGGAGACTGAAGAGGGTGCCGCCATTTTGTGCGCCGATGCGCGGTGACAGAATATTTCGCGCGCGAGGGAAAATTAAAAATGATCACTTAATTATAAGGACGTTGTATCAAGGATGAATGAAACAAGATTTTTTTGCATTGATTGTTCATCTGTCTTGTGAAAATCAGTAGATGAGAATATTTTATTTAGTCGGAAGTGTCATGAATGTTAATGAACAATAAACTTATTTTAATTTTCAAAATAGAAAACTTAATCTTGCTGATATATTCCAAAAAAATTACGAATTGATTGAGCGAGGTTCAAAAAAGGTTTATCCAATTCATATTTTAATATTTCATAGCCCATACTGAAAGTGGAAACATCCAAGAAGAATTAATTTCGTTTTGACTTTATTGGAATTCTGTTTTCTAAACAGTCAACCATATTTCATGGACTCCACCTTTATGTTCTGATTATGTATTGATTTTCTACTGATCATTTTGATTCTTGTATCTTCTCTATGTGGATCATGCATAACAAAGATTTCAGATGTTCAATTCATGTTTCCCATTTTAACAAAAAACATCTTATTTGGCTTCAAACGTTCTATTCACTCAATGAAGTTCTTTGCATAAACAATTTCAATAAAAAACAATGATTTCTGATAATGCACTGGAAGAAAATGGAAGTGAAACAGTAAATGGCACATTCGTTAGATAGTAAAAAAATATATATACTTTGAAAAGATCGTCCATCTGATTTTTCTCGTTGGAATTGGAAGAAAAAGAAAGAACAATGATTCCCAATCATTCACAGGACAATTTCAATATAACGGATACATTTACCTATACTCATAAACATGCAATTGATTGGAAAAATGTATCATCCTGATAAATTAATTTATAAAATAATAAATAGTCCTATGACAATAACACTGGTAGACTTCAAACAAAATCGTCATAAAAAACCAACAATCCTAATAAACTAATCTAATAATGGAAATAACAGAAATGCAATCTGTATAGTTCTCTTTTGGTGAATAATTCATGGCATCTCTCACAAGAATACGTTTCATGTATTCTTTTCTTCTTTTTAATTTTTGATATTTTATTACGAGAATTACGTGAACTCTTATGTTTTTTCAACTGCCCAGCCTCAATTTTAGTTAATTTAACTGTGATACCCTTCATATGTATTTCAACTTTTGATTCGTATCTCCCCATATCCTTAAAATTATTTCGTGGTCTTAATGGTTTAATTTTGTGCATGTCATCTGCAACTTGAAGTTTAGGCTCTTTAACAATATTTTGTATATCTCCCGGATAGCTATAATCTATATTTTTAGATTCATTAAAATCGGAATCTATAATAGTTTCCCCTCTATGTGTCATTATTCCACAATCCAATTTTTCAATTTTTATTTCCACTTTCTTTGATAATTTCAAATCAGTCATTAAATCTCTTGGTTTATGATCAGTTTCATGAGTTGCATATCTATCAATCTGTTCTTTTTTCATCACTTTAGCCGTAGGTTTGTTGTCAATTACATTCCGCCTGGGTCGTAACTTCCGTATAAATTCATCGTTCTCTTTTGTCTCGCATTTTATTAATACTTCTGGCATGATAGAAGGATGACAATTAGTATTGTAGGTGATGTTATCAACGATCTTTCTATCTTTATGAGGTGTAGATGCACATGCAGTGTGGTTTCGGAGATCGGCGATATTATCTTTAGAATCCGAAACTCTAACAATCCGACTGCCCTGCAGTCGATTATTGATACGTACGAGTGGAATTGTTACGGTTAATGGAGGTCGTATTTTTTTATCTCTAAAACATCGTTCTTCAATATCGGTTGTGGTGGACGTTGGAATACAATCGAATTTCTCTTCAAGAAATTCGTCAGACTTCTTCATAGAACATTTTTCATCGATAGAACTGATTAAATCAGGATCCGGGCTTATAGTATTATATTGCTCGAAATTTTCGCTTTCACTTTTGATTTTCAATGATTGTAAATCAGCGGCATAAACAGTGGGAACACCATGTCTTTCCCCAGTACTGTTTTTCATCCACGATAATTTTTTTTTCATTTCAATATCAAGCTTCAGAGTTTGAACATAAAATTCGTAAAATTCTTCCAATTTCTCACTGCAATTGTAGCACAAATATTTGGGCAAACAATCTAATTCATGCACCTGCATATTTCCAAAAGACAAGAAAGTAAATATTAGTTCGGAAATGCTTTTTGACAATTAAAATCAAAAATAATTATCATACTAATATATGATGAAAATTACAAGGAAAAAACTAAAAAAGTTTATTTACCCAAATTGGAAGAAGTGATCGGATTTTTTTTTCATAATTTTCGGGACTCCCAAAAATATGAACGGCCATTGTATTATGCAATTGTTTACCGCACAAACGGCACATTCGTATCGATTCCAGAGTCTCCATATCTTAAGATCATTGAAACGTTAAGTCTGACCACTCGTCATTCCATTTTTCGAATATTCAAAATTTGTCAGTTATTATACCTGACGCAGAGTTCTCATTTGACAGAACAACTTTAATGAAGAATGAATCAGCTGATTACCTGGAAATGAAGTGGAAAAGAAGCAGACTGCGAAACAAAGCTTCATGTATAGATTTATGCGTCTTTTAGGACGCCATCTTTCGACAGAGTTGTGCGATTTTCGCGGGAAAAAGAATAAACCTCCGACCAATCAGCGGTGATTGCGACGTACCTGATTAATATTCTAATTGTTTACTTTCACAAGTTGCAAAAGAAGATTTTTTATAACAATATTAAATGTATCCAAAGTATACCCTGCATTTCTCATATAAGATAACCTCAAATCAAATGCAAGACCAACCCAGACCCCATTTGTAGTGAAATCCCTCGCAGAAATTTGAATTTCACGATTAAATTTGAGTATTCGGATTGGTTAGAGAAGCTATTCAACATTCTGCGTCCCGCTCATCCCCTTTGCGAGGGGGAAGTTGATAGAAAGTCTGTTGTTCTGTCATATTTGTGCGAATAAATATACAGGGTCGCGTAATTGATATTATATTATAAACAAAATATATTGGGTTGAAAATGGCGGACGAAGCGGGTACGAGTACGAAAACATTTGCAGAGAAGCAGGCTGAAAGAATGAAACGTCTCAGAGATTTACACACATTGAGAGTGAGTGGTATTTGTAATAATTTAAACCTAACCTTTAATATTGTGGTTATAGTTGTGCAGTGTTTTTTTTTCATATATTGATGAATTTGTGGTCTTGTTGTTATCGACGATCAACAAAATTCATTTTTCATGATCAGAGATGACTCATGCACTTCTTTGCTTTCCAAAGTTCATATGGCAACACATTATAATGTTGCAATATGAACAAAAATGGATGAATTGTCTTAGACACCTTTGTTGTTGGAAATTATTAACTTCATTTGATTTCACTGAGTATTGAATGTATATCGACACGTCTTTCATCTTATGCTCAATCAAATGTTGAAGATATCTGTTACGTTATATCGAACGACTGGTAATGATTTGCTACAAAAACTTTTGTATTCTGATACAAAGAAATATGAGATGTTAGATAATATATATCGTTCTTACACATGAACGGAGAAAGGAGACGCGAATCTGAGACGACATTGTTGGAATTATGTTTATATCTAACAATAGCGTTTGATCTTCGTTCAATACGTCCATGTCAGCATTGTCCTACCGTGTTCATGGATGAAATGTAATATAAAGACATGAGTAGTTTGGTATGAGCTAAAATAAAAAAATATAACAGTGAACCTGAGAGTTTGGGAAACCTTGAATCAAACGATGTGAACAAAATTATACCATTTATCTTAATTCTTTTTCCATCAGAATGAAGCTCGATCGCAGAATCACAAAGAAGTCGTTGAAGAGGATAAGCGAAAAAAATTACCGTCGAATTGGGAAGCCAGAAAACGTCAAGCGGAATGGATTATAAAGGATGAAGCAGCTCGAAAAGAAGCTGAGGCAGAAGTAAATACAACATTCGTTCATTCATACCAGTCTGAAACAAAATTAATAATGATTAATATTTCTTTGATGTTTTCACAGGGTGTGGATTATGACCGACAAAAATTATTACACATTGACGCAATTGAAGCAGAGCGTTTGGCAAGGAAGAAGAAAAAGAAGAATCCGGATCTTGGCTTCGCTGATTTCGAACAGGCGACTGTAAGACAGTATACAAGATTAGTCAAATCAATTAAGCCGAATATGGAGAGTTATGAAAAAGCCAGAGAAAAACTTGGCCCAGCCTTTTATGGCGATCGGAATACAATCCTACACGGACTGCATGAAGATAAAAAAGATGCGATCGATAAAATGGTTGACGATTTGGAGAAACAGTACGTCATACTTTGTTCGATAAACTAATCCTCATCCATAAAATTGCATGATTATATAACAATAGTTTCTTTTGTTTTCAAGGATTGCCAAACGCGAAAAATACAGTAGAAGACGAACACACAACGATGACGCTGATATTGATTATATCAATGAACGTAATGCCAAGTTCAACGATAAACTCGAGCGGTTTTATGGCGAACACACAAGAGAAACCAAACTCAATTTGGAGAGAGGAACTGCAATTTGAAATAGTTTTTATCGATTTAATCATGACATTATTTTGTTAATGATAGATAAAAAATTAAATTATATACATGCATATATGTATGTATATATAAATATATATATATGATACAGAATTTGTTTTCGTTTCTTACATATATCGCGATATATTATCCATCTGTTTATTTCTCCTACTATTTCAAGTTTCAAATAAAATTAATTAACTTTGTGAGCATTTCTGTTCATTTTTTCAATTGAATAATTAAAGCTTATTTACAGATTTGATTACGTAGTTTTCTCCTCAACAACCTAATAATTGAATTGGCATCATACAACCCAACTGTGGACTGTTCCTGTAATCATAAAGCGTTTTATCGAATGAGAAAAGGATAATCAAAATTTTATTTCAATAATGCATGAATCATTTTGGCTTACGTCTAGGTGAAAAGTTGTGGTGATGAGTGACACGTATATGAATATCTTGGGTTTCTCCTGAAAAATCAATCGCGTATAGCGCTATACTAAGGATCTTACATATAAATGGAATGGATGGTTACGATAAGAAAATCGATAACTCTATTTATTGATTATCATTTCACAATCACAAAAACAACATTAATATTTTATACACAAATATTAATTGAAATCCATTCATGGGCACATGGTGTTAGGGGGAAGTTTTTAAATGTAAGGTTGATGGTTGCAATGGTGGAACAGGCACACGCGGATTAACACCAAGTTTCGTACCTGTCTCTAGCGAAGGAAATCGCGGCATACCGCATTGTTCGCATTGATCCATTAATGGATGATTATTAAATGTACACATTCCGCACACCCACGATGGCCCGTCTTTATCATCATCATTTTCACCATTATCGAAACGTGAATGTTGGTCAACTTCCCATGCGGGTAATACACTTGGTAATGGCGGCGGTGGTGGTGAGGAATTTCTATAACTTGGTAAATTCAGTGATTGACCTGTGTAAATTCCTTGATAAAATTCCTCATTTGTTTCGCCAAGAGGTACTGAATAAAAAATAATCCATATTTGATTCATTGGTCAGTTAATTGTTTCAAATATTTCGTCATAAAAGAATTTAAAAAATAAACGAAAAAATACCTCTGGGATCAGATCTTTTATCAACTTCTCTCGTGAGTATATCGCATTCAACTTGTAATTGATAAATTTCACTCCGTAATCGTCGTTTTAAGTCCTACAAGTAAATAAAATTAGATTTCATTGAAGGCGAAATCTAATCATATTTATACCATTTAGTATCAGGGAAAATATACCTCAGGTGATATACTAGGATCCATCGGTCGCAAAAGCACCTGAAGGTCTGACTTCATGGCTTCGAGTCGTCCCTTTTCAGCCGCAAGTTTTTTCGCCAAACGTTCCTTCCTAATAAGTTGTTCCGCAATCAGTCGTCTCTGATGTTCCACCACTGAACAAAAAAATGATACAACAATGAATAACACTACTCTTCAATATTGCAATTAATGATTGACTCGAACATTGGTTTTGAGTAATTCAACACTAGTGCATTAGTCCATGGAATACATTGTAAATATTTCTAAAACAATTAATAACGACAATCCAATCAGTCTTCACATCACATGAAGTGAAACAATTCAAACACATTAATTTTAATGCAAAGAAAATAGCACATTATAGCACTAAGTTAATGTTTCAAATCAGGTGGCTAGTGGTAGGTCCTACACCAACGTTCTCGCATCTATCTATAGACCTAAGCGTGGGTCAAGAATGCGTAAATATCTCGTGCTCGACGCAATAGCGTGGGCCGAACCTCATAAAACTATCAAATAAACTAAAATTCCTAATTAAAATCGCACTATCAATTTCTGGATTCTGACCAACCATCCAATTTATCGTTAGAATATTTAAAAATTACCTTGAGTTATAGGCGAACGGTTTAAATCGGTGCTGATCTGTACGGAATCTCTAATTGGACTAGGAGGCAATGACGTCGTCACAGTGGACGCTTGTTGGGCTGCCAAAGGGGTCGTTGGTAGACTACTGGATGTAGCAATTCCAGTTGCCGACACTGATGGGGTACTTGGTGCACTCATTGTTGTCGTTGGTCGTGGCAATTGACTTGGGGGTCCGGCTGGCAAACCTGGTGGACGTTGATGACCACTTTGTACCGTACTAATTAAACTATTGGGCCGGGAATGGCATATTGGCGGTCGTATCCTCGCTGCTGCCACACTGCCAACATTACCCGGTCCAATACTTATTTGCAAACGGCTCTGAAAGCCACGTTGATTTAATGACGAAGTGGAATATGTGAGACTTGAGCCCTGAGATCTTATATCGATTGGTGGTTGGGGCTCAGATGATGGCGGTCTCAATGTCAAACTTACTGATGTATAACTACGTGCGTGGTCTGGATGTAATGTGGATTCATTGCCACCAACTGCACGTGGTTCCGTAGTGAAATGAGAACGTGATTCCACTATTTTCGAATCACTTTTCTTTGATCCGGGACTTTGAACTGTCCTGAAATCTAAATGTACAAATGGCAACTCAATGTCAATGCTAATTGTGTAAGAACTTAATCTGTATTTTATTTAATATACATATGGCTTCATACGCATACATACCGCGATTGCCAGCAGGACTGCATGCAACATTTACATTAACTTCAAATCCAGCTGTGGATGAATTTAAATTTCTAATGCCACTGTAATTGTCAGTGACGGGACTGGATGAAGTGACATTTGTTGGTTGTAATTCGTCGAAGAAGCCCCTCGTTGAGTACGTCGCCGGTGCTGAGGAAGGCGCTGGGCGTGTGTTTGATGATGGGATTATCGTTGGTAAAGGTGGTAGGACACGACATCGAGTGGAGGTAGAACAATGCCGTGACGGAGGTCCGATATCCAAAGATACTGGTCGATGAGCTTTTGTATGTTGATGGGGATGAGGATGATTTTGTATTATTCTCGATCCAACCTTGTTTCCTAGTATTGAGTTGCAATGCTGTGGGACAATTGCATCGGGTGGTGGCGGCGGTGGAAAAGCACCTGGTGATGGTCTTGAATTTTGAGTTAAACGCAAACTTCTTGCGCATGTCTCTCGATCGTGACTGTTCTACAACACACGTTAACAAAATAATTATCACATTTATTAAATAATAGAAATTGACAATCCAAAAAACAAATTAAAATATTTATCTAATGTTGAATCGTGCAACAAAATGTTGTTAATAATGGCACAAATTAAGTCCTCACTGTAAATATAATTATATATGAAGTTTATGGTGTGAAAAGATTAATGGGTAGATGGAAAAAAAAAAGAAAACAATATAGAAAACTGGAATAACACGACAGTTGGCTGATGCTGCTTGCTTTATTATTTTTTTTTTCGCTTCATTGCTCGTTTGGCCGCACGATTTTTGCATTTTCGTATACCTGGGCAATGCACTGGGAAACAACGTGATCCGGTAGTGCAGGAAACTGCTGCTTCAACTCGTGGAACAGCTGCATGATGGTGATGTTAGAGCATTGGCAGTCCCCCATCGTAGGACCCCATCCTCGTGCCAAAGCCTACCTGCGTTTAATTTTTATACCTAATTTTTTAATTGACTTTTCGTTCGACAAAATAAATGAGATATAGGAATAATTATAAATAAATACATGGAAAGAAAAATAAGTCTTTCTGAGAAACAATATATTAATCGGAATTAAAGGCAGGTAATTTGTCTATGTGCCAGAAAATGTTGAGGGCACACACTCTTTCATCAATGTATATTATTCGCGAATTTTGGCAGTGGGTATTGCATCAACGGACACCTGTGTGTGCCACGTAGCAACGTACAGAAGTGTCACATAATTAGCTGATGCTATATACGCCCACACACGATCTCGACTCTCACTAAATTCACAATGATCGTCGATTCTCGTCTAACTAAACGCGACCATCATCATCACCATCAGGAAATATTATTTCAACTATTTGTATATGTATTCGCAATCTAACAGTACAAGTTTATAGATTTTTCCTGCTCATATTTTACTATAGATATGTATATGTTTTATGTTGGATCGTAGCCATCATATGATTTCATATATAGGGTATATGTTACGAAGTCCATCAACACGGATTGGATCGAATAACGATGTGGGACGCACCTGGCATGTATTTAATTCACTTGTTGGTTACATATCTATAAAGACAAACTTTGTTGCGTTCATCACTATTCAACATTTATTCATATTATATCATGGATTTATTTATATTATTTTGCGAATGAAGACATTAAAGGGACGGAAATGAGTAGATGAAAAGACAAGAAATATTGCAACATAAAATATTATGTGAATACACACGCGAGAATTATAAGCAATCGCAAATTATTTTGTCTTCAATATTTCAATTAATCAAAAACACATTTTGTTTTCTTCTTTTAGAGTGGAATGAAGATAAATTGTATGATAAGAAAATATTTTAAAATAATAATGAATGTATGTGAAACAATTTTCATTGCAATTTCACTTGACAATGAATTAATTTCCGAATTTTTTTTTAACTGCTTTCCATCTCAGAGGATATCTTTAATCCACAATGTTTTAAAAAAGGTAAAGCCAAATTCCAGCGCGTCGGGAAAAGATATTTGTGTCATGAAAATACAGCTAGAAATGTATGTGTGTGTATGTGTAAGAGAGTGAAAGAGAGAAGAAGCTGCATAAGTCGGCGCAAGCTGTTCGGTGTCTCGGAGAGTCTGGCAACGCGAACGTTTAAGATAAAATACGAATAAGAGAAGAGGAAGAGGCTAAAGCGTGAAAGGTAAGTGGATATACTTGCACATTCCTCTTCACTAATGTTTGTGTCTACTTGCCCGTTTATATCTCGAAATGAAATGACGTTGAAGTATAGACAACTAAACTGAAAGTTATACGTTGACATGTGAAATTTTGCATGTCGTTATTTGTCTTGTGGCGTTGTATGAATTGCATTCACGTAAATGAAAACAGTATTAGTAGTATATATGAATTATATCAGAGGAGAGAAGACATTTGCTACCACAAGAGCACAGGGATTATTATGGCAGTTTGTCAGGCCATAAACTCAACAGCAATGATATGTTCGTGTCTCTTTGATCAATTAACGTTTTGATGATTCCTTTTCATAATTGATTATAAACATATTTTATTCTCGTGCCAGACACATTTAATTGTGAATGTTCATGGATATTTTCCTTCGTGATGGAATGACAACCTGTTACCATCAACACGTGCCCGAACGTGAGCGTATTATTATTTTTTGCGCGGGAACAATTCGTCAAGCATAATAATTCGTCAAAAGAATCTGAAAGAAGAAAAATGAAACAAATATGAAAAAAATAAAGAGTTACTTAATTCCAAAGCGTTCTGGGTCAACGACTACGATGACATTCACGTTGGCGGAGGACGCGGCCAAAAATATTTGAATAACTCTGGTGAAGAAGAAAATACCCTCATTTTTTATTTTATTTTTTACCTCTTCTGTTTCGTTTCTTTTTTTTCTTTGACGTCGACAACGTCGACCCACGATGAAAATAAAAAATACATAGAGAATAATGTGAAACGTATGAAAGATAACCGGAGTTCTGCAACCAATGAAAATTGAATTTTTCTCTCGTAGTTGTATGTTATTTATTATATATTTACGAATAGCACACACGTGATCGCATCTTTCACGTGAAATCCTATCGGTAATACAGAATGAAACAACGATATACAATATGAAGAGTTATATCAATGACATTACTCAGAAGTGTGACTGGTGGTCGCAAATATAATACCTGAAACAGTTATTTTTCAAAGAAAAATCATGACACCATTTTTTTTCTCCCTATTTAATTCTCTTCTTTCAGATTATTTCATACATACACTACCATTTATATGAAAACTCAAATTATTCAAATAGTAAGAAATCAGCCATTTCCATCACTTCATTCAGTTCTTTTTTCAATTCATTTCTAGGTTATGTCATACCACACAAATAAAATTCGGATTGTATTAAACCAATTTCAACTATTTTGTAATCTTATCTTATTTTCAGGTTATGTTGCACACATACAACATAATAAACAAATCAGTAAAGCCAATAGTCATAAAAACTCAACAATACAAAATTGTACAAATATTTCAAACGAAGGTTTGTTATTGCCGCGTTATAACGCATTCCAGTATCGAGTTCATACTCATAAAGTAGAGATGAACGAAGAATAAAATAAAATAGAGAGAGAACATACAAAAGAAGATGTAAAAATATGAAAAATTAAACAATCTAAAGAGGTGAGAATGTCTCTGAAGTGCAGCAATTTGTTTATTAATTAAATAATAGCACATGAATGAATGACGGTGACGTGTGTTGCACAAGTATATACATTTATACATATATACAACATATATAATGAAAAATATTTAAAATAAAAATTAATTTCCATTCGTTTTAAAGGTTAAATGAAAACTTACCAGACGACGACCATTTAGACGTGTCTAGAGATAAGAATAATTATTATCATTCACTTGATGGAGAATAAAAAAAGACGGAAAGAAGATTTACACTTTTTTCGATTATTTGGATATTTTGCGTGGGAGGTTATGTTGTAAGAGGTTACGTTTTGGTGAGTTTCAAGTAACAAATAATCGTCCTACTGACACATAAGTTCTATCACATCGAATTAACATTCATGTTTGTATTTATTATTTTCTTATTTTTCCGCAGGAACGTATTTATTACGAGAGTATAACGAAGGAGCGGCGACCGTCCGCCGAGGACCACTGATCAGCTGTGCACTGCGTTCAACACACGACGTTCTCCATTTCAACGTCTAAATAACGAAGTTTCTGATGAACGTTATCAATTGTTGATTTGTATTGCTGATCGGTATAAATTATAGCATTGATAAATAGGTTGTGTGGTAAGTGGATTAAGATGGTTGATTTTATTAATGTCAATATTAATTGGAATATATTGATGCTGCGATGACTAGTGTTGTCAAAATGGCGGCGTAATTTTACGGCGCGTCGAGTTCTCCTATTTATGAATGGAAGAACGGACACATATCGTAACAGTCTCGACGTTGAAGCAATGTAGAAAAGGGGGGAAAACTATTTTAGAACTTGCAACAGACACCGACAATGTTTTTTTTCTTATTTTTCTTTTTCCACTAGCAGTAGGTTCATCTTTAGTTGAATAGAAATGAGAAAAAGTTGATTTTATTGGAATTGAAATACACATGAAAGAGAATAATCTGAAATGCGATTTTAGTTTAAACAGATTGTATATTTAATTTACTTTTTTACTTCTTTTTACGAGTATAAACCAAAATAATTAGCGATAGATTAATAATATATAATTAATAATACGAATAGCGAAAGTCAACATACTTTGTTTTCATTATTTCAGCTCGCTAAACTCAAAGAATTCTTGCGGAAACGAGGAAATTACTCAGTAATTATTTTATGTATTTTATTTTAATTTCTGATTATAGTTATAAGTACAATCCAAAGAGGAAAAAAGCCCAGAGATGAGTGATTGAAAAAGTTCTGGCTGTTTGTCCACGAATTTGGCACAAAAATACAGTAATCGAATAAACAAACAAACAGAATTTGTCCTCTCAAAAATAGTCTCTATTATTCCATGTATTTCTACTCTTTTTTTCCTCATAATCCATTCCACCCTTTCATCAATCCCCTCTCCTTTTCCTCGTCACCGCAAAAATGTATACATAAAAAAAAATAACTAATTATTACGTACAGCAGCAACAACAGCTTTAGGCATCATTCATGTTTTTCTCTCCACAATTCGCTATATATCACTCAATGGATACATAGATAAAATGAATATAGAAATACTTTCAAGAAAAAACAAGAGGAAAATATTGTGAATATCGTTTGTTGTCATCAAACAAACATACAAATAGAAAGGCTTCAACTTAAACACAGAAAAACACATGTCTCTCTTCATCTACATTTCGTAATTGCATATAAATACGAATTCCTACGTGTCTCGAGTGCGGTAGAAAAGCTAAATTATACATTGAAAGCTTATCATTTAAATGTCGCGTATAAACTGCAATAATTTTATTCCATTATTCCCTTTCGTATTTGTTCTCTCCTATAACTTATTAATATAATTATAGATATACATGGACTCATTTTTTCTGTATATCAAATTGCTTATTTCAGATTATTGGAAAAATATCGGTTCAAGATTATGAGCGAATATGTTTGAAGTCTTTGTAATGGTTTTCATAGCGATGATCAAAAGGAAAAATGGTGTTACTGATCGAAGCCATGGGCATACGACATTCAAAGTGGGCCCAGCCTCTTTATTTTTCTGTTTCTTCTTGTAGTATTGTTGATCTCCCTTTTTTCCGTCCTTATTATTCATCGTTAACCTCAATGGGGATGCTGGTGGTGAAAGTTGGTGTCTCAAGTTCCTCATGTTTCTTCATTTTCATGCTCTGCAATCAAAAAAAGCATTAACCGTGCAATTATTACGCAATTGCGAGCTGGTAAAAGAAGCAAAAACTCGATAAGAGATAGAGAAGGTGACCTAGGGCATCATTTCGATGATAATAAACAATTTAAAATAATTATAAATGTTGATGATAAATTCACCTGTTGAAGTTTATAATGATTGATGATGTCTTGATCAGCAGGACAACTTTGCAAAAATGCATCAAGTCTGTACATATGATACATGTATCGCCACAAATGTACAAATGTTTCAGGTATTTCGAAGTCGGCAAAGTATTTTCCTGCAACTCGAATATGCTGTAAACGTGGCATTAATTCACAATCGAAACAGCAAATTGTATCGCCAGTTAAAAAACGCGTTTCCTTGCGTCCCAAATGTTCATCAATTTTACGAAGATGTGCCATTAATGACGATGATTTTGGATCCTTGTCCTTTTCCTTTGCGTTTAAAAGAAGCAACTTCAATTTCTGCAATTAAGAAAATTATTATTATTCTATTAAAGTTCTTTGTTTGATATTATAAAAAATATGAAACTAATATAGAAGTTTCTGACTCACACTGAATAGATTTTCAACGAGTGTGGCAACTTCTTTATCTTGAACAAATAAATTATGGCCACCAGGTATATTTTTCATGATATGTCGTTCGATTTTCTCATTCTCGAGGATGGCATCACCATTATCAATCAATATTGGAGGTGGTGTTGCTTGAAAATTGGTACGAAAATCTGGCGGTGGTTTCTGCATATCCACTGTTGTTACTTTTAACGAGACAGTTTTCAATTCTGCGAGCAGATATAGGTCCATAAAATACTCATGACAGAATAAACATGCACCTTTCCTCCTTCCATCAATAGTGGATGCCTAGAAATAGATGAAAAAATAAAGAATAAAAAGATATTCATCAGTCAGTTAAAAATCGATTCTTCAATATCATTTATCAGGAATAGAAAAAAATGATTTTTTGTATCATTGAGTGTATAATCGAGACTAAGGACTAGCATGGGATTGGCCTAGAAAATTCTCACTTACACCTTCCTACCATTTACCTGAACGACATTCTCTGACTCATTTGAAATATGATATATCAAATACACACCGACATTAAATACCTATATATCTTTCATTATCAATCTAAAAGTGTGATAATTCGTTATATATTGTTTCGGAAAACTAAAAAGAAACGAGAAATAAAACAGTAATAAACGAATAAAATATCCTACAATTACCTCATAATTTTTTTTACATTTCTCTCTTCAATTGCTAAACGAGAAAATAATAGTCTCAATAATTCCGCTGCTTATTATGCAATCGATATATAAATGTTTCTTTGGTCTCGACTGTATATTCTATCTACATATAAATATCTTACGTGGATAATTTAATTTTATGCTTGCAATAAATCGACACTCTTTCTACTCCCAGTTAATCCTGTGGCCCTAATGCACCACATACTATAATCGGTGAGACTGCAAAATCGATCTCTCGTGCTCCCGTTTCACGCTTGAGTGTAATATCCCGCTCTTTATCAACGAATACAAAACTATTTGAGACGGCGGCGGCGGTAGCGGATACATTGAAAAGACATAAGAGAAAACAAAAGTATCCACATAACATTTAACATTGTGGAAACAAATAAAATTAATAAAATTAAATATTTACATAAATATTTTCCAACTTAATTATATTACGAAAGTCGCGTGTCTGATATTTTTAATTACATAATGCAGCTCGTGCGGAATATTTTCTGTTTGTTTCTTTGTTGATTACTGTCTAGTTTCTTATCGTATACATATAATTTCTTCCCACAATTATAACAAAAGAAGTACATAGTCATGAATTAATTACATGATTGACAATAAAGATTGGATTCATAATTTACTTTTCTATTTATTAAAATAAACAAATGATTTATTGATATTATTAGAAAGATGAAACAATACTTGACATACATGTTGAATAATCAGTTATATTTATACATTATTTGTGAGTCAACAGTGGTGATGACGTGAAGTTTCAGAAACAGGTCCATTGAGAATTTCTCGGACTCTTTGAACGATTGCGCAATAAATATATAAGAAAGTCAAGGCCTGCAAGAATATCACACAGACACCGATTTTATAATTGGGGTATTGACTTATTTATGTAATATAACATGACAGTTTCCTGTATACATCAACACAAAATGTGTCACTTATGGAATATAATTCAAATTGTCGTGGTGATAAGACAATTAGCGTCACAATTTAAAAAAACAAATGAAAAAAGAGAATAGGCATTTAAACCATCATAAAAGTAAGAAGAAAAGAATGGAAGAAAAAATATCTAATTTAAAGAGAACGAGAGAGTTTGATAATAATCGTCGTGACTTGGAGTGTAACGACCGCTGGCAGGCTGCTGCTGTCTGATGGTGCACGTTCCACCAGCGATTTATTTCTCCGTGGCAAAAGAATATCGTATTGCGTTTCGCTTCAATTAGAATAACAATGAGGTAATATTGAATGAAAAAAAGGGCTCAAGCCCTGATAGTGAGAGAAAAAATTGAATATTAAAAGCTTCCATTATGAGTATTTAATTTTATATTTGTAGTGTATTAATATTTAAATTAATATTCAGTCCTATCACTGATGTCAAATTAAATTCTTGATATAAACTGTGAATAATTTAAAGTAATGAAGAAGAAATATGGGAAGCGTTCAAGCGAATCTATGTAAACAAGATTAGAATTTATTTTACATAGGTTCAATTCTCTTGACAAGGCCAAAGAAATTGAAGATGATTCATTCTGTAAGTTACAAGACACATTCAAATAGAAAAATCTAAGTCAACCGTCGCATGATTTGAAGTTATCCCAAATTAATTCAAAGATATCATTGGTGAATGATTAAAATCTTCAAAATTTTTATCGCTTTTCATCAATTATTCAAATTATTCTAGAAGACAAAACAAAAGAATAATTTGATAAAAGAATCTTTATGAAACAAATTCAATCAATTGAATAAAATTGCAATTGGAAATAAAGCGAAGATAGAAAGGAATAAGTCGGCGTGTGGTGTTGAGACTAAGATGAAGATCCACGACCTGGCCTGACATTTTCACCATTCACAAATGCACCTTTCATTCTCTTCCTTTGTGGTTATAAATTTTCTATTGTGACACACATCTTCAACAATAAATAATAAACCAAATAAAATCAATGCATAAATCAAAGCAACAATTGTCTCACTTAAAAAAGAAGAAGAATTTTAAACAGCATCAATACAATGTTCCTGAATCACATTCACACACGTGTTTCATCAACGTGTCAAGTGGTAAATGTTTCCTATATAGCAAGCATGTGCTAACGAGTTATCTCGTACATGCTTAAGCCACACGTGAGGGTTGCAAATTTTGCCACGGTTGAATATATTATAATTGACTTCAAGTTAAACTTGTAACTATATACACTGGCAGTATATAGTAAAAGCAAACGAGTGGCTGGATCGAGTCACGTCCACGTTACGTGTTCTATAAAGCATATTCAAGTGTCAGTTAAAATAAAAGGAAAAAATATATAAAAACAGACACTTGACTGAATAATTGATGACCTCTTTCATCTTAACTTTGTTAATATATATTTTTTCTTTATCATTATCCCCATTCTCTTATTACCATTTCCATTTAATCATTTTTCTATTCTCAACAATTTCTCATGCAATCGAAGGTTAAATTCCAATTGTTCATGAACAGAAACAAGAAAAAGTGTATGATTAGATGACACATAGGAACACAATACTATGTGAATCATTTGATAAACATAACTATTGAAAGATTATAACATTTCTTTGGATAGTAAGTAACGATGATAAAATAGAGAAAAAAATATTATTATCATCTTATGTTTTGTTTGTATTTGAAAATATTTTTATTCATGTTGAACAGGATGAGGACATGGATCATTAACCAGCGAAACTTTCAGAGAGCCAAGTTCGAGTTTCCTCTCAACTTCAAGTGTATTACATATAGAGAGGAGAAAAAAAATAATAAGAAATGAAAATAAATGAAAGAACGAGAGAAATAAATAGTGTTGGATGGAAGAGATAGTGTAGAGTGGTGTATATAGATGCCTCTTTAACGGTTATCTTGCACACACAGACTTGTTAGAAACCATAAGATGTATATAATTCACTGGACGTGGTGACTATTCAAGTGCGGACCTCCAACTTTTGTGTGCTGTGTCCCGTGAGTTGACATACTTAATATTAAAACAGAATGCAAGTGTGTAAGACAAAGAAAGAAGAGAGAAAATGAGGAGGAGGACCAGGGAATACTTGGCATCAAGGTCGCAATTGGCCTCGTAACCTGGAAAACACACTGCATATCTACCACCTGCAATACCTTTCGTCCTGATGAAATAAAAGATATATCCAATTTGTTATAAATGTTTAATATTGTCGGTATTCTTCAATAGAATCATTGGAATATTATTTGAACATCACGAAATTGAACTTGAGCAATGATTTTATCTAAATGTTTGATTTATAGATAAAAATATTTCATTTAAATTGAAGGAAATAACTGGTAAAGTTATAAGAATAAATGAAATAGGTTGATGGAATATATTTTGTGTGTTGAGACTTGGCGAAAGCAAACATGGACGTTAATGGACAACTCGTTGAAGCCCGGTTCCGTTTCCCAAGTGCCCTGCGGAAATATATAGTGAAACTTTAACCTCAGTCTTATGGTGGAATGTATGGAAGAGAAAGAGAAATGGATAGATAGAAAGAAAATACGATTTCACATGAATTTTATCGGTGCTTTGAATTATCAGTTGTTGTTTTCGTATCGCTACGAATAAATCAGTGAGTGAGAATGACTACGTTAGATAATTTGTGCATTTGTTATCAGCAAATTATTTTTACTTCGTACTATTAAAAAGTCTTGGGAAATATTTTTCAGTAAAGAATTTTAAACTGTATGGGGAAATTAATTCATTAAATATTTTACTACATCATTTTTATGTTGACCTGAATAATAATAGAAATTAAAAGACGATTTGGAAATTTTTCTGTTTTATTAATTACTTTCAACACATTAACTTGTCCGATTTTCTTTTTATCCAACATATAAAATTTTCAAATCATTTTCTAAATATTCATCGAATTTGATATCTTCCATGAATGAAATTTGTTTTAATAAAAAGTTAAATTTAATTCAACCAAGACGTAGCATTGCATTCAATAATCGTGAATTTAATAAGAATGTAAAAATTCAATCTCAACTATAAAATAGGGATAACCTGTCAACAAGTTTTGATGTTAATGTCAGTGTGGATGCTCTTTACAAAATTCAGATTGATATCGTACAAAACTATTAGGAAGAAGAAAAAGAATTTAATCTTCAGAGTAAATTGAGGGATTATGTAATGAGGTTGAAAGTATACGTTCATATGCCTACTTCGATATATATATACAGTTAGAGGCAAATAAAAATTGAATGCACCTGGAATTCCAATGGTGACCTGGTGTGCGTGGCAATGGGCCTTTGTTGCGACGCACACGTCGAAGCAAATGTCTAAGGTCATATTGTCATTAATATATAGATATACAATATGTCAGTACAATAATTTTTGAAACACAGATTAGATTGTATTATCCGAATAGTTCTAGTCGTTCCCTATCATTAGGGATAATTGAAAATGAAAAGAATCAATAGACATGAAAATAAAAAATAATTCTATATGATTATTGCTGCATGTCATATTATTGCTATGGAAATCGTATGAAGTTAAATACTGAACTAATCTTCAGATTAATTCTGTCTTTGGTTACGCTATATAATCCGCATCATCTGCACATTCTTATCATCACAATAACCCAACCTTGACTTGAAATTTATTCAGCAGTAAAGACAGATACATAAGATGTTTTTAACCGTCGAGTAACTTTCAATTTTCGCAGAGTTCTATTATTTTTCTTTTTCACAACATGTTACTTTATAAGGCCGAGAACACGTTATTGAAAGAGACATCGTAGATACACTCTTTATCGTTTCAAATATGTTTTTTCATCAATTTCTTTCCTGCCAATGGCTATACATAAAAATAGATGGATCAAGTGACTGCCATACATATATACCTCAACGTCATTGTAACAATTTACTGCTGGACATTGTAAACGGGAGTGATACGAGGAATTATTTATCCGTAAATGCGTCTTGTCTCTTTTCTTTTATATTCTTTCTCTTTTTTTGACATAATTGCCACACTCTGATAAAAAATATGAGACTGATAAGACCCTGCGATCATCTCTAATCATTTAATAGAAAATTTATATATCAGGGAAATTTTCCGTTTGTTGGAATTATTCATGAATTATAATATTTATCAATATGATGTAGATGAATTGGTTCATATTGAGATGAAGGAGATGTAAAAGACTAATGACGAAAGACAAGTCGCTTAGTCATCGCTCAATGTGTGAAAATTTTTCGCTTATACATTCTCTTTCTCTCTTTCATTCAAGTGCTATGCCGCGAGCACAATTTCAAATATTAACCGTCGACTCGAATCATCGCTAAATTCGTCACAGTGTAAACACACAATTGCGACTTTGGTAGTCAAATAAAAAACAGGAGACCGCAGGGAAAAAATATCTAAAAGAAGTCTAGCTGTTCATTGATATCAAGAAACTTGCTCATCATCACGAGACTCTCGAGTCCAAATGTGCGTTTCACATCCTCAACTAAATGGACGAGCAACAAAAGTTGTATTTCATCATACATTTGAAAATACATTTGTAAGAAAACATCTGCCGGGTATTTTTTCCTTTTTTTTTTCGGGTCGTCGTACGACGAATAAGGAAAACTGAAATGATACAACCTCAAGTCTAGTCCAAAAGAATAACTGAATATAAATTAAAACCAAAAGTACATAAAAAATGTGGAAAAGGAAGTAATAAAAAAAAAGCCGTGAACTCTAGGAAGCAAATAAAAAAATTTTCATGACGCGACTGTAAAGTCGCACGAGTGCAAACGCGGCTTGAGGGCAAAAAGAAACGTGAGTGAATATAAATCCACCGACAAAAAAGAGAAATGAGTACGAAATGTACGTGATAAAACGACAATGTCTCTCTTGATATTAAATTGCAAAGAGACCGGGTAAGACAGTGAAGTCTGTCGTGTTAGGCTCCACGCCCATTTTCAATTCCCCACCCGGAAAGTGTGTACACATCACACACCACATGAGACACCGCTGTTTCTGGAATATATGTAAGTATGTATGTATATATGTTATGTGGATATGCAAGTATGTATGAATGTATTATAAATGTATATGTATATATATAATATAAATTGCCAACACATGACGGAGGCACTCACCTTGATTATGAGCTCAATTTCAGGAACATCACCGTTGCTCGTGCCATTCTCATGTCCATCGTCAGCCATCGTTTGTTTTTTTTTCTTTATCTAAATTTTTTTTAGTATTTTTGTGTACTCACTCACGCAGACGATGAATCTGCGTTTGTTATTGTGTTGAATTACTTAATTTCAATGTAAATCTGGATTGTATACAGATAAAAATATCGAAAGAAGGCACTTTTCAGTAGTTTGGAATTGAAAGAGGTTTGTGAACCTCACTTACTGTGTACTTGGACCGTACGCTCACACTTTATTACACTGTGCTTATTTGTCCCGGATGAGACTAAACAGAACGCGATGGAAGCTCGCGAATCACTGGCGCATTTGTTCGGTCGCGCCACGGATAGTTTTGATGCGATGTCATGCGGTGAAAAATGCAACTAAATTTTCATGTGAATATTTATGTTGTTTATGAATATGTATATGAATATAGAATGAATTATTAATGCGATTATGATGGATGGGAATGATGCTGTTTATGAGGGTGGAATAGGAGGAAAATTGTTTTTGAATTATTTATCTGATTTTCGTCGTACATAACCTTGTCTTGTACTGCATCGCGTGCCGCGGGCTATTTGAATTACAGGGGAGTTGGCATGAACTATGTTTGTCGATCTTTATTTATTGCAAGTAATTTAGTAAATTACTATGGGCATTGATGAGAAAAAATATTGAACGAATGTAGGTTAATATTGACGTGGACATTATTTATGTCCTCATATAACGCAATGCTGAAAGATTTCGATCTATGGATTTTACTATTCGTTCCACGTATTGTTATCCATATTCATATTCCTCTGAAATACACTGCGATACTATTTTAGCAATAAGGAAATTTTTTTTACACGAAGGAAATCGCAGAAATATGGCGACTTTTGCAAACTCATATTCTTCAACATATTCTTACGTATCTGTTTTCCTGAACGAATAAATAGAATCTCATTTTCGTAAATGTATTTTATTTTGAATTCACATCTTTATATTTAACCTGTATCACGTGGCGCCATCTCAAATTTCATGATGCGCGCGCAGCGTGTTTGAAATGATTCAAGGGCGCGGTATATGCCACACGGGCGCTTTTAAGATAATCCAATTGATCGTAAATATATACCTGTTGATTATTAAGATTATAAGTGTAAGGCAATATATAATTGTGATAAACAATGCAGAAAGAAGCGATGCTCAACCTCCGATGGGACTTTTTCTCATCACATTTATCATCAACACTCGATATGTGTTATGAACAACAATATTTTGTTGATACATCATTGGTATGTAAAGGTGGGACAGTACTTAAATGCCATAAAATGATTTTAGCTGGTGCAAGCACTTTTTTCCAACGATTGTTGGTTAAAAATGATCATCCACATCCAATGATAATATTACATGACATAGAAGCAGATGATTTGAAGACAATAATTAATTTCATGTACTGCGGTGAAATTGAGGTTGTGAAAAGCGAGGTTAGGAGACTCCTAAAAATAGCAGAGGTGCTAGAAGTATCAGGACTGAAAGATATCAGACCGTCTGGACAGTTGGAGAAAGATTCTACATCGAGTCCAGCAGTTTCATCAACACCAGTTGTAGATGAAAATCATCAATCATCAGATGTAAAGATTCAAGAAGATACAGCAGTTATAGTTGTGCCATCTCCAAAAATAAAACATCCACCGAGTATGAAGATAAAGAGTAATTACAATTTGAGACAGAGAATCGTAGCGAATAAAGAGAATAATGTGGAGAAAAACGAGGGAAGTAGTAAAAAAAATGATAGCAGTGGGCGAAGCACAAGTAATGATGCCTCAAGTTCAAGTAAAGCTGTGATACCAAGTCATAATGATACCACCAGTCGCCCTAGTACGACTAAATGTCGAAAAAGAATAGCAAATGATGATAAGCAACCAGCGAAACGACAGAATGCTGTAGAAGATTGCGAGTACTTAAAAAAATTGAGACTTTTAAATGAAGTCGAAGTAATTTGTAAACCTTATGGTGATAATGGTTTACTCATGGATGATGCAAGATCGCCTGCTGAACGGACTTTGTTGGATTGTGGAATGTTCATCAAAGAAGAAGTTGATATTTCATCAGATGAAGAAGTCTTGCCGCGTTTACCGAGCTTAAAACGGATTGGGAGACGAAAAAGAATATTATATCCAGGGGTTGAAATATTTCGTGTGTCTTCCAAAACAACAAGACATTCATTGCCGAGCACAAGTCGTGCACCGTCAACCAGCTAAATTATTTAATGATATTTGATATACACATAAGCATGTTTGTTTACCATCGATAATGAAGATTTTTTTCACAACAATAACTTAAAATACTGAAGAATTGGATGAATATCCAGTAGCAAATTGTGGCAGCTGGTTGCTAATATATAAATGTTGCCATGGAAACGTTGATTGATTGATTTAACAAAGTTTGTAGACTTAATAAGGAAAAGGAAGAGAAGTGATATCTAAGGGACGTAGAGTGTGAATTGAAATGAATCCGCAAAGTGCAAATTCATTTAGTATTGAGGAGAAGAAAAAAGCAATCGAGAGTTTGGCGCCGGACAAAAATATAACTGAGGAAGAGTTCGAAAACTTTATGCATCGGGTAACTGAAGTTGGTAAGTCACTTTGGGTTTGGTTTAGGGTAAATATGAATACTTACAAATAAAGTTGATTGATTTTGATATTGAAGAGAAAATTGTAAAAAAGTTGGCTTCGGAAGATGTGAAAGAGCAAGAAATAGGAAATATAATGGCGGATGAGGTGCTTGGTAGAAATATTGGACGGGAAATTTCTGAAGATGATGAATTGAGAACGAAATCGAACAGAACTGTTATCAATAAATATGCAAAGGATGAGGATATGGATCCGAATAAAATGTCGAAAGGTAATGGATCCTTCTTTAGGGACTAATAAAAGTGACGAACGAGTGTTTTGAATATTGATCAGTAAAATTGAAATACAGAAGTATTTATGAAATCAATGGAGAAGGATGCGAAAGAGCGGCGTGAAGATAGAAAAATTCGTCATGAACGTGCAGATACTTATAAAAGAATTGGTAATGGTGCTTTTGGTGCGGAGGATTATGAAAAAGCAATAACTTATTACGGCAAAGCTATTGAACAACGTAAAGACTCAGCGGTTATATGGAATAATCGAGCACTCTCTTATATGAGATTGGGATTGTATGAGAAAGCTCTTCAGGATTGCGAATGGGCTCTAAAAATAAACGATTCAAATATAAAGGCACTGCTGAATAGCGCTAAATGTTATGCTTACTTGGGAAATACACAGAAACGCGATGAATTTATAATTCTCGCGAAACGGCGGATTCCAAGATTTTCCAAGTACATTGAAGGTGAAGTTTATATAATACAATAAATTCTTTTTCATATATTATAAGTGAGTTATAAATATAAATACGTTTTCGTCTCTTTATAGAATTCGAGAACGCTCTCAAAGAAAATCCCAACGATATGATTCCAGAGGATGAGGCCGTCATATAAAATCAAAAATAACATGGCACGACAAACACAATTTGATTACCGAAAAAAATTTATTTACAAAACTTTTATACATTGTATTATTGATAGATGAGTCAGTTTTTTCGCACAATATTGACTGATAAGACAATTTATTTATTATCATTTCGAATCGTCACGAGGAATCATCATTCTTCGCATATTTTTCCTTTATTTCTGATAACGAACGTGGCTCATGTAAAACTACTGTACACTCGATCCCCTATAGAAAACAAAAGAAAAGTAATCAAAAAACCAAAGAAATATAATTGTTTCCTTTCGCCATTTCAATTATTTTCTACATCTTATATTCATCATCTTACCTGCATTCTTGCTGCATTAACAAAACCTGCATTAGCAGATACTGTAATGCTCTTAGTAAATTCACCAGTTGCGAACACTAATCTCGAACGTTGTTTTATTTTTCCACCTAAACTCAATTCCAAAATTCTACCATTCACAGCATCCTCAACAATCTTCGCTCTCTCAACTAATTCTTTGGCTCTTAATGTTTCATTTGGTCCACCAATCATCTGAATGATATCCATAAAGTTTCGATAAGCCGTTTGACAAATTAATAATTCTTTTCCTTCAAATAATTTCTCCAAAATTGGTTTCAATGGTCTACTTCTTTCCCATTCAGCTTGGAGTGTCAACAAAGGTTCTAAATATATAAAATTTGCATAACCATTTGTCATATTACTCACGTAAGCCAACAGAGTAGACACATCAAGATTCAATACTTTTATCTCTGATGATTTAACATTTGAACTGAGTATTTCTAGAGACAAATTAATTTTTTCGACGTTATCAGAGTCTGAATAAATTGATTCGTCTGATTCATCATCATTATCATTGTACAATTCACCTTCAATGTCAATTCCTTCAGATGAATGAACATCACTACTACACATTCTTTCACCTTCTACCAACACTCCTAATTTTTCTAATTTCATTGCCAGAGGTGTTTCAATACCACATGCAAAATGAAAAATCACTTTTGGTAATTTATACCGATGTGGATGAAGCATTGCACAATTCAAATAGGATTTAGCCTGATCCAATACAGATTTCTGGCCATATTCACCATTCCCAATTGAAATGAGAGTCAAAGCTCGGGCATTTCTTGCTATCACTTTGACCCATGAATTTCCGCCATCGCAAACAATATCCACTTCTAATCTTGAATCATTTATTTTAAATGGTTTCATCACGCTAGTTGGATCTTTGGAAGCCAAGAGCCTCTCTACCATCGCATTCAAGTGTATCAAATTGGTGCTTTGCAAATATTCCTTTTTCACCTTCCCTGTAGATCGCACCTTCATACATTAGAACATTATAATAGATAATTGTCATGTATAGATTGATGCAATAATAAACACGATAATCATAAATGAAAGCAGAATATGCAACGAAAGGGAATAACTAAATACACAGAACTCATTGACATAATAAAATGAATGAATGAATAATGTGCTGCATTTCCACCATCAATTACAATCAATTAATTAATTCACCGAACCATTGGTCCATTATGGACGTTAATGAATTAATTAGAGCATGAAACAAAGTGATGATGAGCCATATAAAAACACAAATATCAATCAATACTTCCATTTAAAAAATTGTATAACTTAGATGCATATAAATATAGATATAAAAATACCTTATTTAGAAATTTGATTTCTTGATTTATTTTACGTGCAAGTTTATCAGCACCTTTTACTTTATGCTTGATACTGATCAATTGTTCAATTAAATCACGACCATTGTGAATTTTTTCATCTAATAATTCCAATAATTCCATCCTTTCGTCCATTATCACAGCAATAATGTATCTTACGTATTTACGTGTTGACTGTGTGGAATATCAACTTTCTATCCTCCAACTTGTACAAATCTAGCTGAAAAAAAGGGATGTGAATAAAAATTCATGTATATATGTATATTGATATACAAAAAGAAATATAAATGATTCACGTAGTCATAATAATTCCACCATCTTGATTTTTACGGTTCAATATTATTCGTTGTATGCTGTAGTGTATTACACGTCAAAAATTGTATTATCAATATTAATTGTTTATATGACGATATTGACAATGACGCCATTGATTTTAATTAATTAATTGGTGAATTTCAATTTTTTGAATTATGATAATTACGTGATATTACGTGCTGATATGTCATGTGTTGAATTAACTTTGAACACTTCGGCGAATCGGCGTAACACCAATTTATTTGGCTGTTTTATATATGTATATACATTTATTCAAATGTATAATGTTTGTATCCTGATGTTAAAGGAATAATTGTTCCTTCCAATACAAACTTGAGGGATAAAATTCGAGTTTATTATGTCGAAGGGACAAATGATTGAAAATCCTGAAGTACCAGGTGAGGTTATGTTATTGAGTTTGTGACTGTTTTTGTTTTGACTCACGTTGTGAGCGCGAATTTCAAGTTGAAACAAATGAAATTCATTTGATGTTCGCGTTCATTTGGGAATGTATATGTTACGTTATTCGAATATCTCCATAGGTTTTATTTGAATTGAATCTTTGATCGAATTGTATTCATTTAATCTTTCAGGATTGGAACAGAATCTCCCACCGCCCCCGCCCCCGCCGCCTATAATTTCGGATGTGGAGAAAAGTCATGAAAATAATGTTTTGCCGGTACCAATACCTATGATACCTGTAGCTGTACCATCAGCTCCAATGCCTGTTCCTGCACCTGTAATAAATTCATTTTTCGTTACACCTCCACTGCCACCCTCGGGTCAGCCAGTACCTTGGTGGGTACCAACTGACGCAGATACACAAGAGACATATCCACAATGGTTGGATCAGCCACAAGAACCAACTTTTATTGCTTCACCATTGGAGAAAATGAAATTGAAAAGTGTGAAGCGGAAATCTGAGGGTATTGATCCTGTTCAAGATGCCGGTGAGTGTTCAGATTGGAATAGAAGAAGAAGAGAAATGAAAAATTGGATTGTAGTATTGAGATCCATTATTCCTTCACAGAGAGAGTTGCGAGCGCCCAGCGGGAACTTAGTGCTCTAATGAAACCGCTCAAGTGCGATCTTTGTAACGCTGTTGTAAGGATCAATAATGAAAAAATAATAATGCTCAAAATATAGATTTCGTAGAAGATGTATGATTAAATTTTTGTGAGGGATACGTGTGAGAATTATTTCAACACTGATTAGATGCGCAATTTTTGTCTTCTGTCACGAAAACAATTTTTTTTGATAAGAGCGTAGTCGAAAATGAATACTGTAGTGAATCAGATGTCAAACAAGTATCATTTTTCAATGTTGTAACATCATCTACACGTTCCCTCTCGCTTATCAATGAACAAGTTTTTCGAATAAAATTTTGGCAATGTCAATTTTCAGATGAATTCAACGTTGCAAGCCAAATTACATTATGATGGCAAACCACACCAGAAAAAGGTATCCATGTTCCTGAATCAGAGTGTTAAAAAATTGAAAACTGATGAAGGACAAGATCCAAGTTCCACTGCTGAAGATTGGCACACATATTGTGATGTAAAGAATTATTTTACAATATGATCCTTTTTCATCAAGCTATTCGAATATTCTAACTAATTTCAAACTTTCTAGACATGTAAAACATGGTTTACGTCTCAAACTGACGCAGCGCAACATTATGCAGGAAAAAAACATATCAGAGCGACGACTGGAGTTCCAAAGCAAAAGTAAATATCAATGATAACTAAATTAGGTTGAACAATTCAATGATATAATGTCAAATATATTTCATCGTTATCATTCAGGTCACCGAAAAAGAATTCAACACAAACACCGATAGATCCAACGGGGAGATTCGGCATAGGATTGACGTTTCAACCAGAACATCAGGTTATTGCAAATATCGAACAATTATCCAGCTCGGTGTCAGTACCTACTTCGCCAGTAGCATCAGGATTTGCGTCTGGTGCAACAAGCTATGCAGCCGCCTTACGTTGTGATTTATGTGGAGTGTCTGCTAATAGACTCGAACAATTAGAAACGCATAGACGTGGTGCAAGACATCAGAAAATGTTACGATTAAATGGCGTAACACATACGGCGTCGGCATCACCACAGATCGAATGTGCAGCAATCGCTGCTACGACAATTGATTATTCAATATGTCGAACACCTTCAGGTAAATACACATAAATCTTGTTGAAATTCAATATTTCTTTCAATTAATTTTGGATTATATTTCTATGCCAGGTTCATATTACTGTGCGCCATGTAACAAATCTTTCAGTTCAGAAAATAGTTTTGCTCAGCATATTGAAAGTAAAAAGCATAAAACTCAAGTAAATCCAAAATCGCCAACAAATCAATCGCCGTCCAATGCAAAGAAGAAAGGGCAGAACTGAAGATGAAAATAATGATAGCAATCATGAGCTTCTTGTTTTAATTATATTCTCCATGCTATTACGTTATCTCTTTTGTTTGTTCCCGTTGGAATTGGGAATGACTCAATTGAAATTTTAATTATATATAGTTATAAATTGTAAAAAATAACAAAATCTATTAATGTAATAGATTATATACAGAGTAAAATGAACTATCAATGATAAGGATAGATGAAAGTCCAATAAAATACCGCAAGATGGTGTTTAAAGTCCCGAAAGGAAAAAAAATTGTTATGAATTCACTTTCATCATTTTTTCTTGCTGAAAATCATCTAATTGATCAAGCCGAGTACCCCAACGGGGGTAAAAAAATATTGATACACTCAACGATGATGAGAATTTAAATATATTAGTTGTCAGCGATATTATTTTAAATTAATTTGGTGGGATTAACTATAAATTGAATTTGGAGCGAGTTTAGCGGTTGATTTGGCTTGTGGTAGGATTTATGATCACGGTTACAAATAATTAGCGACATTTATTCAATTACAAGAACCGATCAAGTCCTTTTCTCTCTTGCTCTCTCGTCCTATCTGAGATGAAACGTGCGGGGCCCCAAAGCACCGCGGCAGGAGGTCGCGGAGCAGAAGAGAGGAAAATATAGCGTCAACGACTTATCGCTCACGCGGCTTAATTTATTTTCTACCGTGGGTATATTCCTTAAGCGGCGATTTACTGTCGCGGAAGTGCGTATCGTCTCGCACAGCTCCTGACATTAATAACTACCGCGTTAAAACCAACCCAGGCGCGAGAAATTTTCGACCTGTTCCCTTATACCTATCCTCTTTTCACTTCTTATTCTCCCTTTCTCAATCCATCTTTCTCTCTTTCTCTTGTTCATATTACTGCCATCATCTGTCGCGCCCTCCTTCGCGATAAATCACATCGCCTTCGCCCATGGCACGCCTGACAAATTTCGACAATCGGCTTGGAAAGAAAAATAGACACGACCACCAATATATATTCTCACTAATTATATACGACAAAAAAGAAAAGATAAAAAATGTAAGAAAAGAAAAAATAATATTTATACATTTCTTCTTCTTATTCTCACGCTTTGGCGCCAATGAAATATTTCAAATGTTCAAGAAGAAACGGCGAAAATTGAGAGAAAATTCCAGGGTGCATTTTTTTTTTATTCCAGTGATTCGAGAATGTTGAGAAGTGGGCGGAATCATCATTAGCGAAAAAAAAAAATCATGTAGACATTCTTCATTTGAAACAGAGTGATAAATTATCAATTAAATATCTCGAAAACGAATAGAAATAAATTATAGGTATAAGTTGAACGATTATGAATAGAAATGTGAGGAAGGGGTGATTTTTATTTGAGCTCTGTATCATCAACTGTTAATGAGTTTTAATATTTTTTAATTACATCATAAACTTTGATGAATGAAGTGCTGTGTAATAATAAGGAAAACCAACAGAATTTATAATTTCATCAAAGAATTTATATCTCATGAACGGTTGGTCGTATCAGGCTCAAACAAGGACCAATCTTTTCCCCAAGTTTCTATCTCCAATTGTCCTCCCCCTCACCAACAATCCCTCCCTCACAATTCTCCATATATCCATCCCTTACAATCCGATTCTCTCTGAGCCGTACAATATTTCAAAAAAATAACCAAGAAAAGAAAAAAAAGAGAAATCGACATCCAGGAATTTCCTAAAAATATTTCAATCTCTTCCGCTATTTCCGCTGAACTAAAAATGCGCAAAAAAGGCTTTGACACGTACGTGCGCACACATGAATAAATCCCTTTATACTTTTCAGTATTTCCTTAAAAAATTCCAATGGGGTTAAAAGAGGGAGTGTGTGTATGAGACCATGATAAAACCAATGAAAAAAAAAAAAAATCTCCCCACAAAAACAAAAACAAAAATTGAGAATGAGACAACCGACGTGGCTTGAAGTCGAGAGGTATTGCAGCCCGAGGGGCATCATCCCCTTCTTGGAAAAAACGACACACACTGAGCAGACACCGTAGCAAAGGAAAGGTGGATGAATAGCGAACGAGCAAGTGAGACAAAGAGTTATCCACACATATGAAGAGTAAGAAAGAAAGAGATATATAGGGAGGCCTAAAATCGGCTGGACGCACTGAACAACGGCAATTTAAAACCGCGCGGCCATGTTTTCCCCGCGTTCCTCCACCAACCTCTTCATCCATGCGACGCTTTTTTTTTTCTCTTATTCAAAATTCAGGCGGACCTTGACTCCCCTTTACCGCGCCACCCTTTTTTTTTCAAGCCATACTCTGTCGCCTGTGCTCACTCCTCACCATCATCAGCATCTTCCACCGTCTCTCTCTCTATCGCGAGAGCCAAGATTAGGATCAACCTCGCACGGACTTGTAGATCGTTAGTATATACCTGCGCTTCGGATTTTTATGACTTCGGGACCGCTTTTAACGAGTTTGTTTTTTCCATCTCTCTTGCTATTTTTTTTCTTTTTCATTTTATTTCATTTCATTACCTTTTTTTTTTCTTCTTTTTCTTTTATATGATGCCTCTGGCTTCTTGCTCATCCACGCAACTTCAACCCGTTGCCTGCCCACTCCTGGTCGCGAGCGCACGCGCGTCATCGCGAGTATATGTCGTCCTAAAACTCTCGTCTTACCTTTAATCTCTGTCTCATCATAGTTTGTTTCTTTCTCGACTTTATTATTTATAGAAGACAGGAGATACATAAAAAAAAGGGACGAGACAAAATGACCTACTAAATTTTTTTCTCTTCCTCCACAGACGTTTTATTACTCGCTCCAATTCACTGTTAGTTTATTATATAAATTATTTGTCTTTATATGTATATTTTAATATTTAATTCCATAAATCAATCGATGCGATAAGAGTTAGAGAGGGTGGAAAATGATCAAGCGAATTTTTTTATTCACAAATGTGTAGATGTATGTATATTTATTTATTTATGTATATATGAAACGGCCGATCGATTATTACCGCATAATAAGAGATATCCAAGCATGCAATGAGTGCAGTGCTGAAAAGTTGCTATCGTCTATTGCATATTGCCAATGTGAATGAGGTTGAAAGAGGGGATTTGGTGAAAAAAAATATTTATGTAGAAAAAAAAGAATACGAAACGAGAATTGAGGAAAAAGAAAAAAAATAGTCATTGACATGAATTGCGCATTATCGAACAGGAGTTTACATTCGTTGCGGTTATTGTCAAAGGAAATGTGCGCGTGCTTGGCGCAGTTTGTGAAATCTCTATGGTGTATGATCTCCATGCGCGCGCGTTATTGCACCGCACTCAAGTGTGCTAAAGCTAGTTTTATCTATACTTCATGAAACACACGTACATACAGGAGATAAACTGACCATTAGATCAACATAGTTGGACATAAAACCTAAAAAAAAAAAATATTAAACAGAAGATAAAAATGAGAAAGAAAGGGAGAATAAAAAATAATATGATGAAAAATTGAAATATTTTGTTGGTGAATATTGTAAACAAATTCGCAGGTTTGTTAAGTGTTTAAATTATTTTATTTCCTTTTTTAATGGACGCATTAGAAAGAGGGCAGATAAACACTGAGATAATTGCATGAAGAACGGAAATAATATCAAAAAAAATTGAACGAATCTTCAGATTACTGAATTGATTCAGAGTTTTACTATAGTCAAAGAAAATATCATCTCCGCGATATTCTTATGTATCAGATAAATGAAAAAAAGAATCACAAAATTTAAATGAAGAGAAATAAAAAATCTCGTCTAGAATATTCCAATTAATTCACATGAATATAACAACAGAGAAGGTTGAAATATTATTCAAATATAAAATATAAAAATCAATCAGAATCTCCCACCCACAAACTTCATCAACAATTACGTCATTATTTCATCTTATTAAAATACTTTGACAGTAAATGGAAAAAAAGAATACAAAATAAAAAGAAATAAAGTGTAAAAAAACTGAATGGATCCAAAAGAAGAAGAGAAAATAAATGTAAACAAATTGACAGCTTTGCTAAATATCCCAGTGAATATGTGCAGATATAAACGATCGTAGAGGTTCATCTCAATAATATACTTCTGAAATAGGATCTCGTTTCGCATTATAGTCACGACTATGTACAACATATACGATCGTCTGGTATTGATAAATAAGCTTTGAGGGCATATGGTTCATTGAAGTCTATTTATATATATATATATATATATATATATATATGTAAGGGGGTCCATAATATAAACTCCCTTTACAGTGGTTACAAATGCACTTACCACGTGGCCATTCATCCGCAAATCCTTTTTCCGGACTCATCAAATCGATCTTTTCCTCCATCTCCGTCTCGTCAACTTTCATATCACGCTCCTGTACTTTCTGCTTCTCTTCTGATCATCTGCCCACAACTTTCGACATCTGGCATTTAATTAGTCATGCGTGACAAAGTAAAACGGTGTCCACGCTTCAGGTGAGACGCCGACAATATCACATTAATACATTTTCAGTCGTTCTTTCATCAACGTAAGCCTTTTATATTTCGTTGAAATTTTTTTTGCAGTGTGCTGAAACTGAAGTTAGAAATGGTGATATATAAATAACGTAACATGTATAATTCTAATTTCGCTAATGAAGCTAGTTAACTAACTTAGCATGAGAAAATGTTATTAAGTAAGACACGATGCGGCGGTAAAGAAACTACGCGGGCGCGAGCTGATGCGGGAACTGTTTCTTTTCTTTTTTTTTTTCCTTTGTCTTCACCGCTATGCCACCATTGTTCCTGCCAAGTTCTTGAAGCGATTATAATGGCGTTTATATAAATATATATATATACATTATTTTATGTGTAAAAATTCGTGACTGACGCGATATATTTACTGGTTAATTCACCAAGAATTCGTTTGTTATTTTTTTCAGTTCTATCAAAGAATTTTTTGTACAATTATTTGTCGATTAGGTCATGGATGTTTTATTGAGAAAGAGTCTACGTGAAGGAGAGAGGAAACAATTTTTGGATAAAAAGATTGATAAAAAATTGACGTGTCAAAGTTATTTTGGATTTTTTTCCTGGTTTTCAATCTCCTCACTGCGTAAAAAATGTGGAGACTATTACTTTGTTTTAAAACTGTGTAAATTTATACGCAGATAGACTAATGTGATCGTTAAAGTGTTCATGCATAGCTGCAATAATTGTTTGTTTGTAGTTTATGTTTGCCCAATGAAATGAAAGAGAATAATTGTTCATGGATAAATTGTTGAGTTGACATTACAATATCATTCAAATTAATAGTTATGTGTAGCAACATATTTACACAAAATCGTGCGCATGTTGTCATTTCCAATAACTGCTTTACGTATAGAATCGATTTTGTATTCAATTTATAAAGTGTATTATTACAACACCAAAGTCCTCAATAATTTCATGTTATTCGGTGTTCTAAAAAAAAAATGACAATCCGTTTCAAACGTAAAGTCATTGACATCTAAATATCGAATGATTCGTTCTTAGTGGAACATCTCGTGGAGACGTATAAAAAACTGTATCGATTTTTTATGAATCAATACAATAGAATAATCAGTCCAATGTTGTTATTTCAGTCTTCAACAAATAAAATACAACACTATAGCACTTATCATCAGCATTTTTATAGAATTCAGTGAATATTAATATTAAATGTTCTTCAATTAATTCGAAAGTCTGTTTTGTATTTACTGAATGCATTTCCTGTATTTAATTTATCTCATTACGAAATTATTCGACGTAAAAAAAAATTACTTGCTTACTGAGTAGTCATAAAACGCACAAGCTTGATGCATTTAAAATTTAATTTGACCTAGAGTTGCTGCATGGTTTACGTACATTAGTCTATTTGAGTAGTGGAAAAGGAAAAAAAGTGGAATGAAAAAAAAAGTAATCATGATTTTTTGGCGTGTGAAGAGGTAAAGAAAAAGGATGATGAGAGAGGGAGATAAAAATTGTGGAACTTGGATAAATGCGGGCGGTGATGTGATGTCAAGCGGAAATGCCGGTCCAACGGTGAGAGTTGCCCTCGTTGGATTGAAGAATAATATATATATGTACATATATATACTTACGTACGTACAGGGAGTTGGTTTATGCCATCGATGAAAGGGCAAGTGACCGATTATTATTTTAGTGCGTTATATTACTCTTTGACAATGGAATCACTCGAGTTAAATACAAATCTCTCCCTTCATTGGTTTGTTTGACTGGAACTGTTCATATTTTTTTTGAGACGGAAGAATAGTGCGTGAATGATTCATCACTTTACTCAATGGGTTCCCAACTACAGTAATATCATTTTTTTTCTTTTCCACATCAGGAAGTTAATTAAGATGATGGTCTACGGAAATAAGTGACACGTCTTCATTTAGATTTGATGAGAAAAAATTGAATGAAACGAAAAGAAAGTCGTGCTTACAAATTTTTTTACAATTTGTGTGTCATTCTGGTGTTCTTTTTAAAAACTTCTATGACTCTCATGTGCTTTGATAAGTGAAATCAAAGTTTGTCAGTCATTTCGTTAACAAATTGGATGGACTATTCCTTGGATCATGTGAACTTCGAACCATCTACAAAAATAACTGATTAGTATAAAAATCGTTGTTGCCTACAACTTTTCCAGAAGAAAAACAATATAATTTTCAATTCTTACACATTAACAAATATAAAAATCATATAAATACTCGAAGTCATCTCTGAATGAGTATAGAATTCCAAGGATCTCAATATTGTAGACAGAAAGCATAACATAATATTCCCACAGAACATATGAAGAGAAAATAAAAGATGCTATGCATCAAAATAGTATGTTTGATCAAGTATAGAGTACAAAGTTGACTTTGATTGGCACATCAAACGCTTTCATCATGTAGTCGAAGGTCTATATTGAAAACCACAAATCGATTTAAAAACAATAATCCATATCGATGTATTATATACATATACACGATTTGTTTGTTTGTTTTAATCCGTGGTTTTCTTTCCGCAAAAGAGACGGGTTCACGGCTCGTAGTCTCGATGATTGGATCACAGGTTGCAAATATTGTATATGTATAGGTACACGTAGTTCGTTACACAGGGTAATTGCTGGATTTTATCCGGTCGTCTATTTCACAAGCGTGAAAACGATTTCGCCATACGCCGTGCGCCCGCGTTGATTTACTTCCCTCGATCTCTCTGGCATTCTCGCTATTTTTTTCATTCACTTCTATTCGCCTCATATATTCCGCCACGTTTTGTCCATTCTCCTCCTATTCTGCGCACTAGTACACTCAGCAGCACACCCTAATGGCATTGTATACATATATATAAATCGAACATAACCAATAAAACAAATGTGAATGAGTAGTATAACGCGGGGCCCGACAGTGGCGCGGCCATCGAGGTCGATTAATAGGACGATCTTAGAGCGATCGATCGGAAACGAAAAGGATACGGCATATGTGTTTACATGCCGACAATCGTGCAATCAATGTCGATTGGAAATAATGAAATAGATTGATGGAATGGTGAGTTTTTGAACTCGTAAGAGGATTATACAGGTTGATTGTGCAATTATAATCTGAAAAGTTTTGGGTTTTTTTTTATTTGTATTGAAGTTAGCGATCCAGCCAGGAAGATGATGATTTGTATCTGATATGGAGGAATGATGCAATTGGCTGTTCATTTGTCACTTCCATTGTTGTATCTCTTTTATAATTTTGGTACCGGTAGCAGTACTAATGAGCCAATCTTAGACTCGATCTTTGGGGCTATTAGTGTGGCCAGGGAATCGGCGTCTCTTCATTCTTATTTGTGAAGTGGGTTTTTTCTTCAAGTGTATGACAATATTCTGACTTCAGTGGTACCAGCGATCCAATGAAAAATCTGCCGATATCGGTGACACGATAGAAAAAACGGTATTTCTAAATTGCTAATTTAAAAAAAGATAATTACAATGATTATTTAAAAATGAATAGGAATTATATCTACAAAAATGTTCACATCACATTTAATTTGTATCGGTAACGGCGAACCAATGAGAGAAGGTCATCAGTACCAGCGACCCAATAAGGAGCCTACTATTATCGTATCACCAATCTACATAAAATTAATTGCAGTATTTAAAAACGATTGAGAATAATGACCCAGCCACCAGCCCGCCAATGAAAGGCGACTGTCGGTATTAGCGATCCAATAAGGGATTGACCGGTTTTTATTCTAAATAAAAAGAACAGCAATGCTATTTGAAAATAGTCGAGAAATTTTCAAAATACATTAAACTTCGGTACCAGCGAGCCAATCACAAAAGAATCTGCTGACGACCCAATCAGGAACTCTTCTTGCAAATATCGCGCTAATATCTACATAAACCGAAGACAAAATCCATTAAGCAAAAAACGATAAATTCATATTTATCGTTTGTACATAAACGCGATAAGAATTGAACTGGAAAAGAGTGACAATTACATTTTACTGCATTCAATTTTTTTTCTCTATATAACAGACATTGTTATTCTAAGAAAACGCGCGTAACTCTTGGAAATATCGCTATATTAAATATTATTATGTACTCATACACATATGGATGACCGTGTGTATATGTGAACATACATCGAACAAGAGCAACGAGTTTGTAAACGCCCGATGTCAATCTGTCGAGGCCTGTGTGCGCATGTGCACAGATTACACTTGACGCTCGCAAAAAATCAATGACCCCCATCTCAATACTCATGATGCGTCTCCATCTTGATGTCTTCGCAATGTGCCGCCAATAATTGTCGCTCGAATTGAAGCTGCAATTTTTTTTCCCCTACTTTTTCTGATTATCAAACCAATTCAACCCCTCTCTCTCTCGCGCTCATGCTCCCTCATCATTTCTCTTGTCCATGTTATTTAATTGACGATGATTATTATTATATATATCCTACTATAACATGGAGCAGACATATTTCGCTGAGAGTCAGCGGTGGAGGACACAAAACGCCACTGGAACGCGCAAGAGAGTCGAGATACGACGACGACGACGATGAAGCGCGGGGCAGTAGTAGTAGAGTGCAACAGACGGTGGTGGCGCTAGTAACAGTCGAATAGCGGTACGGTGAAAACCAGCCGGGCAACCTCCTCATCACACACTGGCGCTCGCTTCGTTCGGCATTTTCAGTTCGTGTCGTATCCTTGTGGCGAACGGACGTGTTTCTACACGTTTAATATATATTCAAGCTCGTTCAATTATAAACTCGAGCTTTACTTCAATAAATAAAATAAATATAAATAATTTGCATTGCCATCGATTTAATCGGTTTGTGCAAATTAATCGGTCAACTCATCTTCAGTTCATTCAAAATTAACGGACATTGTTTGTATTTAAAACATTTCAAATTGTATTAATTTTTAAATAAAAAAAAGCGGGAATTCCAGTGAAATTTCACATAAAATACAAAGAGTAATGAAATATATCGAACTCAATCGAATAAACAACGAAATAAACAAAAAACTAAATAGAAAATACAAAAGTGTTGAAAATTTTCGCAAGTGAAAGTTAACATTCGATAGTTTTCATTCAAAACTTGCAAGTGTTGTCTGTGAATCCGACGGGACGAGGCTTCTCTTGTTTTTTTTAATTCTCCCTCTATCGTGTTGTGTTTTTTTTTTATTTAACCCTCGTCTACTTCCTTACCTTTACTCTCTTTTCCCTTCATTCTTGTCTCTTCCTCACTCGCTTCATTCTCCCTCTGGCTCCTCTTCTTTACCTTGTCTTTTTTTTCCTACTCTTCTTTCTTTTCTTTTTTTTTCCTATATATTGTGTATATGTGTACATATATGTGTGTGTGCACTGTGTGCCGCCGCATCGACTGCACACGGGGCTAAAATGGCGCTTGCACTCGTCCTCCGCGCACCTCTATCGACCGTGACAAATTATGCAGCGACGGTGAACGAGAGCGATTCGCGGAATTTTTGAAAAATACAATAACAATAACAGAAGAGTGGAAGCTATCGGTGTGTTTAGATTGGTTAAACGTGAAAGATCGAGAATAAAAGAAAAAGAATATATTAAATACATTTTATGAGGGTGATTTCTAGTCTGAAGTAAAAGAGAAAATTGTTTTATGTTTGAAAACAGTGAATTTTTGTTTGGTTTTTTTCTGTGTGCTAAGTGGTGCTGTGATTCTAGGATTTCTACTGGCCTGCAGATTAAGGTATGAATGATTGTTATTTATTATTTATTAATCATTATTATTCATTGTTTAACGGTTTAATTTATGTTTATAAATGTGTGCTCAATACAAAGTGTATTGAGTAGAAAATAATGCGATGGAATAAGTTGAAAACGAGGGAGAATTATTTGAGATAATAATTATCATTTAGATGCACTTTGTTGCAACTGATGCTCTTCTTCTTTGTGACTATTAAAGATGTTTTGAATGTATAGTGTTGTATATGTGGAAGAATGTGAGAATGTGATTTATAGATGATGCTTTTTACTTGATATCACCGACCCAATTAAATCAGAGATCGGTACTGGCAATTACGCAAGTTAGTTCGATATTTATTAATGAAAGAAAGGAAAGAATTCATTATTTTCGTAAAGGTTTCTGGTTGTTTTAACAATCCTGAAGTTGGTTGGCTTTGATAGGCTGTGGAGGAATAAGATGTGATGATTGATGATAGATTTTTTTAATGGAATATTTATTCTTAGATTAAAATTGACGATATGATAAGGGTGGTGGTGTCTTAACGATTTATAAAAGAGAGAATTAGTTGAAAGAATATTCGTGAGGATATTTTGAGGTATTTAGAGATGGTTGGAGTTTTTTTTGCTGATGTGAATTTTCTGTTATTCTGGTGAAGGTTGCACTCATTTGTTCAGAGTGTGTGGAATAAATTTGTGAATATTTAACACTTTAATTGCCTATAAATTCTCAGAAATTATTAAGAGAGAATGTGTTGATGGTGATTGTGAATAATAGAAAGGGATCAAGTAAGAATTGAGTGGAATATATGAAGTGAATTTATAACTCTGTGTAAATACATTCATGTATTTAAATATTTACTTGCTCACTTTGTGGTGATATTATTTACGTATATTTTCCCACGTCTTTGTTATTCAATTCAATAATGAAATTCGTATGAAAATAAAAATCAAATATTCAATTTATTGTTGAATCTATTTCGCCAATTTATGTTAATATCAAAGGTAATTTTTCATTGATGTTCTGGATAATATTAAAGAAAGGATGGAAATTTAAGTGAATATATAAATTAATTTTATTAATACAAAAAAATTGAGTAGGTCGGGCGAGAATTTTAATATGCCTGTGTCGATAATTCCAATAATCTTTATTTAGAATTCACCTTCAGAATTTTCCAATTGGTACAAATATTAATGATTCAATAATCCACCCTTATAATCGATCAAATGAGCTTCAAGGAAATGGAGCACTCAATTATGAAACTCATGTATTGATTTTAACTTTAATCACAAATGTGAAATTAATATTCTCAATTTTCTTTCTTCTTTTTCACCAATTTTTTTTTCTTACTTTACTTGAACATCAATTCAGAATCATAATATGAAAAAAACTGGGCAATTGTAATGAATACTCAATATGCTCTCCATTATAAATGAAACTCTGAACAAGTAGAAAAAAAAAATAGAAATTTGAAATATACATTCCAATAATTCCAAGAATCCTCGTCTAATATTTGCCTCTGTAATTTTCCGATTGATGCAATATTAATAATTCAATATTCTACCTCATCTCTAAATCGAACTGGCGAGACTATGAAGATTGGTGTACTCAATTATTAATCTCATAAATTAATCCCAAGCTGAATTATCATCCCTCAAATTTACGTTTCCAATAATTTTCCACATTTCCAACTTCTCCAATTCACATTTGATTTCACAACATGAATATTAAAATAATTGTTAACTACAATGTACACACAATATATTCTCTCGATAGTTTATGGCATCGATGAATAAAAAATAATATATACATACATAAACACTCAACCGGATAGAAAAAAAAATAAGGAAGACACGAATGTATAATGATAATAAATGATAATAGAAGAAATGGACGTGATGATGAATGAAGCAATAGATCTCTCTACAGCTGTGATTCAATATCATGCTCTTTCGCTTGACCGATAAGCATCACCGACACGATTATAATCGCCCTCATGGTAGTATTATAGTAGTAATAGTGATACCATACATAGTAGCATCAAATATTAAACCATCTCTCTTCTCCAATTTTGTTTTCCCCTTCTCTTTTTCTCTTTTTCTCTTTTTCTCTTTCTTTCTTTCTTTTTATTTATTATTTGTCCCTTCTCATTTTTATTGCACCACGGTTAATCCATCATGTCGGTGAAACTTCAAAAAATTCCTCACATACATGAGAATATATATAGACACATACATGAACATTAGTCTTCCTCAGCATCGTCTCTTTACTTCCTCCATCGCATTCTGTCTCATTTAAATATATATGTATATATACAAGCACCCAAGGAATTTGTCGTGGGATCATGCGGAGGATCCAAAGTGATTTTGTAATTGCGCAAATAGAGTCAAACGTGCCGCGCGGTGTCTGTTTGATGTACGAGAACGCGTACTTATACGAGAATTCATGTATATCTATCAGTATAGAGAGCAATTGTGAGAGTAGGGGATGAGTAAGGTGGTTGGGAAATATAATGGAATGGAGAATAGGGAATATAGAAAATTGTTGGGTATAGAAATGAAACGATAGAAAATTAAGAGGTTATAGAAGAGGAAAAGAAAAAAATTATGAAAAATTTATTCGTTGGCTTATTTTGAATGGAAAAATAAAAATTAGAATGTAATTAAAAAATGATGAATAGAATGAATAACAAGTGTAGACATTTTCACGAACTCAGGTGTTGAAAAATTAAAATTTAATCTTGTTGAATTTTGTATATTTCAATGTGTTCACTGAAAGAATAAATAAATGGGTAATTAAAAGTTGACAAAAACTAAAAAAATATCTGTCTAGGACACACAAAAAAAAAACACAGTTCTGTGAATTTATTTTTGAACAAAGAAAATGAGTGAAAAAAAAAAAAGAAAGACGAAAGAACAAAACAAAAATATGAAAATGTAATTATGATGAATGTAAAGAATGAAATAAAAGATAATAAAATAAAAGGGATAAAGTAAATTGTTAGGTATAGAAATAAAAGAGAAAATGAAGAGAAATAAGTGGAATGTACAAAGAGAGTCGCACGCGCCCGCGCTCCCAGGCTGAGAAATGTGCACGCACGCGTGTCTTTACATATATGCGACTCGTTAAATGACAGGAGGACCATATATATATATATGTGGACAGACATATGTATGTATATATATATATGTATATGTATAGTTGCGGTGGAAGGTGAGAGAAAGGACGTTTGTTTGCTCGCGCAAAATATTTGTTCGCCGAACCAACGCGCAAACACACATGGATTATATTTTCGTTGAGAGATAAATGAGAGGGAGAGAATGGGATATATCTCATATACATGGTCAATACACCGTGTATATTTAAATATAGTAGAGTTTGGTAGTGATATACGATTTTGCGCGGTTAAAAATATTGCACACAAAATTAATCTCAGGATATTTTTAAATAATTATGTAATGTTTAATATTATTTTTTGTTTTCTTCTATTTCTATTTATACAATTATGTAATTCAATCTTGTTCTTTTGTTCTTCAATATCTATTTCGAATTATTATTTATGAATCACTAATGAAATTTATGTACATTTACAATAATAATAATATTTGTCAGGATATTTTTTATTTTATAATTGCAATTTTGTATTTAAAATTAGTTGTGCAGGAAAATTCTTTTAACGAGGAATAAAAAAAAACTGTACAGAAAATCATGATGAAATATTCACACTTCAACTATTACAAAATAACTTGGCAACTTTTTTTTTTTTCCTTGACTTCTGTTTCATATTATCGTTATCCTTGTTCTCTATATTTGCCATCTATTTCTTCTCGTAATTTTTTTCTTTTCTGTTATCCAATATTTCGCTGACATTTTAATAGAGAATTAGTCACAGGGGTCATGACACGGTTGGTTTACGTAAGAGTGGACACTAAAGTTGTGTGTAGGAAAAGATTAATAACGTGGGTGCAGTAAGAGAGTGAGGAGAGCTATCAAAAAAATGAGAAAAAAAAAGTTGGTGAAGAGGGGAAGAAGAGAGAAAAAAAAATATACTATGGAGGGTTGATAGTAGAGCCGATTGTTATCGTGGGGTTGACAGTCTTTCGTGTGTGTGTGCCAGGTACTTGCGGGGTTGGCAAGTTTTACGACTGCCCTGTTCGATCACGGGTGTGTTACCAACTTGAGGGATAGAACCCCTCTTAATGTCTACCTGTGCTTGTGTCACAGGTATATACACTAAACATTATATACATGTGTGTATATAACACACAAATACATTATGGAAGTCGTTGTGTGTTAGTACAGAGCAGTACGTCGATCCGCTTTCGCTTTTTTTTTTCTTTTTTTCTTTTTTCGTTTTTTTTTTTTTCTTGCTGG